>JAUPTC010000015.1:2219848-2251014 GCA_030762895.1 Sophora flavescens
TTAGTGTCCAAATTAGGGTTTGAAATAGGGTTCTGAGTTTAAAATTGGGTTGTGGGTTAAAAATAGGGTTTTGGGTCAAAATTAGGGCTTTGGGTTAAAATTAGGGTTTTTGGTCCAATTTAGGGTTTTGGGTCAAACATAGGGGTTTAGGGTTTGAATTAGGGTTTTGAGTGAAAATTAGGTTTTTGGGTCCGATTTTGGGTTTAGGGTCAAAATTAGGGTTTAGGGTTTGAATTAGGGTTGAGTTAAAAATAGGGTTTTCGGTCAAAAATTAGGGTTAGAATTAGGGTTTTAGGTTAAAATTAGGATTTTTGGTCAAAATTAGGGTTCTGCGTCAAAATTAGGGCTTAGGGTTAGAATTAGGGTTCCCGGTCAAATTTAGGGTTTAGGGACAAAATTAGGGTTTAGGGTTTGAAATAGGGTTGTGGGTCAAAAATAGGGTTTAGGGTTTGAATTAGGGTTTTGAGTGAAAATTAGGTTTTTGGGTCCAATTTTGGGTTTAGGGTCAAAATTAGGGTTTAGGGTTTGAATTAGGGTTGAGTTAAAAATAGGGTTTTGGGTCAAAAATAGGGTTAGAATTAGGGTTTTAGGTTAAAATTAGGATTTTTGGTCAAAATTAGGGTTCTGCGTCAAAATTAGGGCTTAGGGTTAGAATTAGGGTTCCCGGTCAAATTTAGGGTTTAGGGACAAAATTAGGGTTTAGGGTTTGAAATAGGGTTTTGGGTCAAAAATAGGGTTTAGGGTTTGAATTAGGGTTTTGAGTTAAAAATAGGGTTTTGGGTCAAAATAGGGTTAGAATAAGGGTTTTGGGTTAAAATTAGGGTTTTGGGTTAAAATTAGGGTTTTGGGTCAAAATTAGGATTCTGGGTCAAAATTAGGGTTTTGGGTCAAAATTAAAGTTTGAATTAGGGTTTTGGGTCAATATTAGTGCTTTGGGTTAAAATTAGGGTTTTGGGTTAAAATTTTGGTATTGGGTCAAAATTAGGGTTTTGGGTCAAAATTAGAGTTTAGGGTTTGAATTAAGGTTTCGAGTTACAAATTGGGTTTTGGGTCAAAAATAGGATTCGAATTTGGGTTTTGGTTTAAAATTAGGGTTTTGGGTCAAAATTAGGGTTCTGGGTCAAAAGTAGGGTTTAGGGTTTGAAATAGGGATTTGAGTTTAAATTAGGGTTTCGGGTCAAAATTAGGGTTGTGGTTTAAAATAAGGGTTTTGGATCAAAATTAGGTTTTTGGTCCCAATTAGGGTTTTGTGTCAAAAACAGGGTAAGAATTAGGGTTTTGGGTCAAAATTTAGGGTTTCGGGTCGAAATTAGGGTTCTGGGTCAAATTTAGAGTTTAGGGTCAAAATTAGGGTTTAGGGTTAGAATTTGGCTTTCGGGTCGATATTAGGGTTCTGGGTCAAATTTAGGGTTTAGGGTCCAAATTAGGGTTTGAAATAGGGTTTAGTATAAAATAGGGTGTTTGGTCAAAAATTGGGTTAGAATTAGGGCTTTGGGTTAAAATTAGGGTTTTGGTTCCAAATTAGGGATTTGAGTCAAACATAGGGGTTTAGGGTTTGAATTAGGGTTTTGAGTGAAAAATAGGTTTTTGGGTTATAAATATGGTTAGAATTAGGGTTCTGTCAAATTTAGGGTTTAGTGTCCAAATTAGGGTTTGAAATAGGGTTTTGAGTTTAAAATTGGGTTGTGGGTCAAAATTAGGGCAAGGGGTTAAAATTACGGTTTTTGGTCCAATTTAGGGTTTTGGGTCAAACATAGGGTTTTGAGTGAAAATTAGGTTTTTGGGTCAAATTTTGGGTTTACGGTCAAAATTAGGGTTTAGGGTTTGAATTAGGGTTGAGTTAAAAATAGGGTTTTTGGTCAAAAATTGGGTTAGAATTTGGGTTTTGGGTTAAAATTAGTATTTTGGGTCAAAATTAGGATTCTGGGTCAAAATTAGGGCTTAGGGACAAAATTAGGGTTTAGGGTTTGAAATAGGGTTTTGGGTCAAAAATAGGGTTTAGGGTTTGAATTAGGGTTTTGAGTTAAAAATAGGGTTTTGGGTCAAAATAGGGTTAGAATTAGGGTTTTTCGGTTAAATTTAGGGTTTTGGGTCAAAATTAGGATTCTGGGTCAAAATTAGGGTTTAGGGTCAAAATTAGAGTTTGAATTAGGGTTTTGGGTCAATATTAGTGCTTTGTGTTAAAATTAGGGTTTTGGGTTAAAATTTTGGTATTGGGTCAAAATTAGGGTTTTGTGTCAAAATTGGAGGTTAGGGTTTGAATTAAGGTTTTGAGTTACAAATAGGGTTTTGGGTCAAAAATAGGATTAGAATTTGGGTTTTGGTTTAAAATTAGGGTTTTGGTTCCAAATTAGGGTTTTGAGTCAAACATAGGGGTTTAGGGTTTGAATTAGGGTTTTGAGTCAAAAATAGGTTTTTGGGTTAGAAATATGGTTTGAAGGTTTCTGTAACACCCTGTTTTTCGTATGCTTCTTTATCGGTAAATACATGCTTTAATGTATTTATTTTCAATAAAATCCAGAAGATGATTTTATTTAAAATAAAATCATTTTCTTGTGTTGTTTTACCATATGAAGTCCCAATAAAATTTTCAGTCGAAAATTCAGATGAAAATCGGTCTGGGTTCTCACTACCGGTACAAGTTTACTGAGCTAGAAACAAAATTTTATTTCGTGAACAAGATAGTTAGTGTTTTTATGATGTTTTGTGTGGGTTTGGTAAATTTTCGAATTTTGTTGTCCGGGAATAAAATATAATATTTTATCCGGACGAAACCTTCAGAAAATACGATCGGATGTGCAACCGGTTACGTATTTAAGCAGTTAAAGGAACCCTAAATGAGGAGAAAAGGCTTGATGGGAAGTCTCATTAAATGTTTATAACACATACTAAGAAAAAGTAAATCCTTACTTCCCTCCAAAATCTTACTATTGATCTTTCTCTCTCCAATCACATCACATCACATTAACTCTTTAACCTCTCTTCAAGAAACTCATCTTCTTTCTTCTTCTCCCTCTCAAGGCCGTGCACCCCTCCCTTTCCTCTATAAATATCACTCATCCACTTCACTTCATCACTTTTCCTTTCTCCTACTCCACTCTTAAGCTTTCATCTTTTAACTTCAAGCTTCCAAAGCTCTTGTTTTTATTCTCCTTTTCACTAAGTGTTATTCACCAAAGTTGTTCCTCTTGTTTAGGGTAATACTCTCATGTATTTTTTTCTTTAAAAAACTTCATTTTTTTCTAAAGTTTCTTCCTTATGTCATATATGAGCTTTTATCTTCAAAAATCTCTCAAAATTGGTAGAAAACTCCTTTTGAGTTGAAACCAATTTCTATGGTCTTGTATTTACTTGTATTTTAACATACTAAAAGGTTGTGTAAAACAAAGTTTCCTAACCTCTACTTTCTAATGAGGTCGAACCATGCATCTTGTTTCAACTTTTACAAATATGAGTTTGTATTTAAAGATTTGTTTTCCCAAAATGATCATGGACCAAGGCTCCTTTATGTTAAAGGATGCTATGTCTAAAGTGATTGGAAAGTTTAAAGATTTGTTTTCCCAAAATGATCATGGACCAAGGCTCCTTTATGTTAAAGGATGCTATGTCTAAAGTGATTGGAAAGTTTAAAGATTTGTTTTCCCAAAATGATCATGGACCAAGGCTCCTTTATGTTAAAGGATGCTATGTCTAAAGTGATTGGAAAGTTTAAAGATTTTAACTCTACTTTTATGTCATTTATATTTATGCCATTTACTTTATGTCATTTACTTTATGTCATTTACATTATGTCATTTACTTTTATGTCATTTATATTTATGCCATTTACTTTATGTCATTTACTTTATGTCATTTACATTATGCCATTTACTTTTATGTCATTTATATTTATGCCATTTACTTTATGTCATTTATGTTTATGTCATTTATGATTCATTTACTTATGTCATTATACTTTAATTATTTATAAGCCTATGTTGTTCTTACTTTATGTGCTTATGAACCTTGTTATTTAAAATACTATGTTGCTTTCAAGATGATCATAGATTTGAGCTCCATAAGTTATTGGATGCTAAAAGGTCTAAGGGATTGGAAGAATTTAAAGATTTTTATCATAAAAACCCAAGGATGGCCGAATCTTAAAGGTTATGGACCTAGGGTGTTTCGTTTTTCATTTATCCAAAGTGATCATGGTTTTGAGCTCCTTACTATTAATGGATGCTAAACCAAAGAGATTGGAAAGTTTAAATGTTCCTAGCCTATCTTATTAGTCAAGGCCGAATCTCCATCAAGTGTATCTTGGTGGGATTTTTGTTCAACTTTGTTTAAAGTAATCATGTTTTAAACTCTTAGCACTTGAGGATCATAAATCCCTAAGTTGCATGTGTTTTGGAAACTTCTAGCCCTAAGTTCTTGGTTGAGTTCTAATCCTTTGAACCTTGTGTCTTAAAACCTAGACTTCCATCCTAACCAACCTTGAAGAACGTTCGTGAAACTGTTTATTTTCTCGCATTCTCTTACCTTCTTGAGGTAAGAGGGGATTTCCTAAAGATATTCAATAACTGTATGCATGTGTGTATGTGTTTAATTGGATATTTACATGTTAATTGAGCTTACTTGATTATCTAATGTACTTGAACTGTTATGATATTATCTGATGTTGAACTGTACTTGTTCTAAATGATATAATGCATATATGTGATGAACTGCTTTCAACTGTGATATTAGCTTTAAACTGATGATATATACTGTTGTTGATTGAAAGTTTGCTAAGCCAGACATGCGTTTGTGCTCAACCGTTATAAGGATTAAAAACCTTAATAAGCTTTGAAGATGAAGGGATTGGTGTTCTTTTCGAAAAGCTCTTTAACTTAAAGTACTTGTTTTTAATGTTGAAATGGTTTGGTGAACTATTGTTATACAAGAGAAAAAATCATCTTCGAACTATGTGTCTTCAAGTGAAAACTTTCAAGATTATTTGGCAATATCCTATTGGGGGAAATATTTCAAAGATGCTTTATAAAAGATTTTCAAAGAAAAGGTTTTCCTAAATATTTTAGAAACTTTCCGATAACCTGGATAGGTTATCGAGGATTCGGTTTTGAATTTGTTTTTCACTGAACGAAAAATAAGTACTTAAGAAAGAGAATCTAGTACACGAGACGTCGCCTCTAGTATTCAGTGATGCGCACGTGATCTTGGATCAGTGTTAATTCGGGACTACGAGTCCTGGTTATGATGTTATGGATTGAGAGTCCAATTCTCGAAATTGAGGACAGTTCGTTCTGATTTCGTTGTGATGGACTTAGGTCCTAATCACGCTGTGTTGGACTGTGTATTCTAACCGCATGTGATGAACATGATTAAAGGTGAATGTTGTTTTCTACGACCACAACCCTTGACTGCGGCCACGGTCTTGGGCATTGTGATTGAGCATTCGGACTATGAGTCCTATGCTTCTGAGTTTTCAAGTGATGGGGAAATGATGATTTAAGTCGTTAGCTTTGAGCAACGACGGTGAGAAGAATGAACACAAAGAAATCCTTTTAAATAAAATATTTTCTCATGTGCATTTCCCCAAGCAGACGTGCTATTGATGTATATATCAGATACAAAGATGGTATACGGGAGAGTCATCCCATGTAAACCGAGTGAAGAGGCACATGTGACGTTGCTCGTCCTGAGACCTTAATGCATGAGGGTAAGGAGGCAACTGCCCGGTGGGCTAGAGATTGACCAACTCTAATTCTTCTCCAGTGAAAAACGGTGTTGATATCTCATGAGATTAAGTTAGAGCCTGATATTGAAGTGTCATGCATATTTTCAAAGATTGACTGTGCGGGCTTGACACCCTATGATATAACATTGTTATATTGTGTATATGCATGATTTAAATGCTTATATGATTCTGTGATGTATGTATCATGTGTATGGTTGTTGTGGGATATATCTTATGATGGTATCTCACTCTTACAATTATATCAGGTCTCTTCGGGTTTTACTGTAGTACCTTGGTACTCTAGTGCCGATGTCGCAGAGGAGTCTTTCTAAGTCACTTGAAGACCTAATGTTAGAGGTTGGGAAAGTATTCTGATTGGGGTCTCTCCAATGCATACTTGATAGAATGACCATCTTAGGAGTATGAGTTGGGTTGTTTATCTAAATGGGTCCCTGAATGTATTGTTATATACATCCATCTGAAGTTTAAACTTTCCCTTTCGAAAAGGGAAACTTATAGAAATGTTGTATGTAATGGTAACTTTGTTACGAACGTGACTTTATGTTTTAAATGTATGTATGATGGATTTCAGAGTTATCCTTATAGGAGAAAATTTTATGCCCCAGTTTTCTGACTTAAGAGAAAACAAATTTTCCGAAAGCAACCAGCAAATTATCTTTTAAATTTAAATTCTGCATGTGTTACGTAAGTAATGCCCTGAGGGGGGGGGGGGGGGGGGGCGTTAAAGTTTGGGGTTAAAATTAGGGTTTCGGATCAAAATTAGGTTTTTGGGTCAAATTTTGGGTTTAGGATCAAAATTAGGGTTTAGGGTTTGAATTAGGGTTTTGAGTTAAAAATGGGGTTTGGGGTAAAAAAAATAAGGTTAGAATTAGGGTTTTTGGTTAAAATTAGGGTTTTGGGTCAAAATTTAGGGTTTCAGGGCAAATTAGGGTTTTGGATCAAATTTAGGGTTTGGGGTAAAATTAAGGTTTTAGGTAACATTAGGGTTTCGGATAAAAATTAGGGTTCTGTCAAATTTAGGGTTTAGTGTCCAAATTAGGGTTTGAAATAGGGTTTTGAGTTTATAATTGGGTTGTGGGTCAAAAATAGGGTTTTGGGTTAAAATTAGGGCTTTGGGATAAAATTAGGGTTTTTGGTCTAAATTAGGGTTTTGGGTCAAACATAGGGGTTTAGGGTTTGAATTAGGGTTTTGAGTGAAAATTAGGTTTTTGGGTCAAATTTTGGGTTTAGGGTCAAAATTAGGGCTTAGGGTTTGAATTAGGGTTGAGTTTAAAATAGGGTTTTGGGTCAAAATTAGGGTTAGAATTAGGTTTTTGGGTTAAAATTAGGATTTTGGGTCAAAATTAGGGTTCTAGGTCAAAATTAGGGCTTAGGGTTAGAATTAGGGTTCTGGATCAAATTTAGGTTTTAGGGACAAAATTAGGGTTTAGGGTTTGAAATAGGGTTTTGGGTCAAAAATAGGGTTTAGGGTTTGAATAAGGGTTTTGAGTTAAAAATAGGGTTTTGTGTCAAAATTAGAATTCTGGGTCAAAATTAGGGTTTAGGGTCAAAATTAGAGTTTGAATTAGGGTTTTGGGTCAATATTAGTGCTTTGGGTTAAAATTAGGGTTTTGGGTTAAAATTTTGGTATTGGGTCAAAATTAGAGTTTAGGGTTTGAATTAAGGTTTTGAGTTACAAATAGGGTTTTGGGTCAAAAATAGGATTAGAATTTGGGTTTTGGTTTAAAATTAGGGTTTCGGGTCAAAATTAGGGTTCTGGGTCAAAAGTAGGGTTTAGGGTTTGAAATAGGGATTTGAGTTTAAATTAGGGTTTCGGGTCAAAATTAGGGTTCTGGGTTAAAATAAGGGTTTTGGATCAAAATTAGGTTTTTGGTCCCAATTAGGGTTTTGGTCAAAAACAGGGTTAGAATTAGGGTTTAGGGTTTGAATTAGGGTTTAGGGTTAGAATTAGGATTTTGCGTCAAAATTAGGGTTCTTGGTCAAAATTAGGGCTTAGGGTTAGAATTAGGGTTCTGGGTCAAATTTAGGGTTTAGGGACAAATTTACACTAGTGCAGAAAAGGGATTCTACATCGGAGTTTACACATCGGTTTAGTAGAAACCGATGTGTAAAACGAGGCGGTGGCATTTTTGAAATTAAAATGAAAGTATTACACATCGGTTTAGATAATAACCGATGTGTAAAACTTTTCCACATCGGTTATTTATAACCGATGTGTAAAATTAAAATAAATAAAATTAAAACTCGGAATTTTTAACATTCAACATCGGTTCTTTTTGAACCGATGTGTAAAATGGTGAGTAACCACATCGGTTTTTATATAACCGATGTATAAAATTATAAAGAAAAAAGAATAGAAATTTAGATTTTACTTTTACACATCGGTTTTTATTAACCGATGTATAAAATTTAAAAGAAAAAATCAGAATTTAAAAGTTTAATGTTTACACATCGGTTTTGTCATAACCGATGTGTATAAGATGTTTAACACATCGGTTTTCCTAATAACCGATGTGTAATAGTCCCAATTTTTCTATTTCCCTCCTTGTGTTTTGCGCCCTCATCCTAAAACACAACACTCCCTCCCTCTGCTAACGCGCGGCTTGTTCCTGTTCTGCGTTGTCACTGCTTTTCCATCTCTCTCACTGCACTCACATCCGCGAGCTACCCTAGTTTGAAGAGCGCCATTTTTGCTCATCCCTCCTCCTCCCTCAGGTATGCGTATCTCTCTCTCTCATTCTCTCTCTTTCTTTCTCTTTCTCTCTCTCGCTCCCTTCTTCACGTCGCCGCTTCTTCCGGTAACTCCCAGGTCCTTTTTCCCTTTTCAATCGTAGACAAAGAAGACCACTGCGACTGCGAGCCTTCATTTTCTGCTTCGTAAGAGAACCACTGAGAACGATCATCCGCGAGCTACCCTCGTTTGCGTGAAGAGCGCCATTTTTGCTCGTCCCTCCTCCTCCCTCAGGTATATATTTGTTTCTTGTTTAGAAAAGTTATGAACTTTGACTCGAAATGGTTGGATAATATACTTGCATGTGTTGTTCTGTTGCTCCAAGACTGGATTTTTCCAGTGGTGGTATCACCCGTCACGGCCGTGCTGCCTGTCACGGCTAGGCCGTGACGGATTCTGCCTTGGAGGTTGCTTCACTGGTTGTTCTGTCACGGCCGTGACCACCATCACGGCAAGGCCGTGATCAGTTCTGCCTGTGAGGGTCTGGTTCAGTTGGCATGTCACGGCCGTGATGGCCATCACGGCCAGGCCGTGATAGGTTCTGCCTTGGAGGTTGCTTCACTGGTTGGTCTGTCATGGCCGTGACCACCATCACGGCTAGGTCGTGATCAGTTCTGCCTGTGAGGGTCTGGCGGCTGACATGTCACGGCCGTGATGGGCATCACGGGATGGCCGTGACCAGCTTCCGACTTTTCGATTCTTTCTGTTCAGCTATTCTCGTTCACGGCCGTGATGGCTTTAAAGGCTAGGCCGTGAAGGGCTCTGTTTGGCTAATTTTCTTCACTTTTCAAGCCCCATCTTCATGAAAGCTACATAAATAGTAAAGCCTTAGTTTCCCGTTTGAGATGCAATACTAATGAGCGTCCGTGCACGTGCTTAATGTACCGCTCATTGTGTTGGATCTTGAATTGTCCAAAGTTGGACAGTTTGGGAAAAAACTTTTTCTTAATTCAGTTAAAATAGTTATTCATTGGTTCTAATGTTATATACTTGATGAAAGTTCGGATTGATACATTTCCTTTCGTTCTCCGGGTGCATACTTTATCGTGGTGGATGTCATCGCGTTCAAGTAGGTACGCGTCGGAGACCGCTGGGAAATGCTTGCGAAATTTTGTCGAGTATGAGCATGAGAGTTAAGGACTAACTGTTAACCGAATGTTGAAAAAGTTTCTTCTCAAATAGGATAGGGCCATACCCTGTCATAAGAAGTGGTTGATGAATATGTTGGACTAAGTACGAAGGTATTGGTTTAGTCATGGATCGCGGTTGGATGAATGCTAGACGGACAAGTGATGAGTATGAGAATGGAGTGGAAGATTTTCTACAGTTTGCAAAAACAAATGCTCCTGATAGTGGTAACGGAAGGTTTTATTGTCCTTGTGTTAACTGTTTGAATGAGAGACGACTAGAAGTCGAGGAGATACGTGATCATCTTATTTGTGAGGGATTTGCAAGAGTTATACAACATGGATATGCCATGGTGAATCGTTAGACAGGCCGAGGGTGTCGGATAGAGAGGAAGTTGATGACGTGGAAATGGACGATGGACTAGAGGACATGATCCGTGATGTTGGGCAAGAGTCTTTTCGGCGCGCACATGTGTATGATACTTTGTGCAGTGATGCGCAAGTGGCTTTGTATCCAAGGGTGCACTAATTTCACACGGTTGTCAGCGGTGTTAAGATTGTTCAATGTGAAGGCGAGAAATGGGTGGAGCGATAAAAGCTTTACCGAATTGCTTGAGTTGTTGAAAGAAATGCTTCCGAAGGCAACACATTGCCATCTCGAAACTATGAGGCGAAGAAGATATTGTGTCCGATGGGTATGGAGTATAAGAAAATACACGCTTGCCCCAATGATTGCATATTGTACAGGAAAGAGTTTGAAGAGATGCACGAGTGCCCTGTGTGTGGGGTATCACGCTACAAAGTGAAGGATGGTGATTCTAGTTGTGATGTGGTCACCAAAGGTCCTCCTGCGAAGGTGTTATGGTATCTTCCCGTGATTCCGCGGTTCAAGCGATTGTTTGCTAATGTAAATGACGCAAAGAACATTAGATGGCATGCAGATGAGAGGAAGTGTGATGGACAGCTTCGCCATCCGGCCGATTCTTTGCAATGGAAGAGAATTGATAGTTTGTTTCCGGATTTCGGCAATGAGCCCAGAAACCTCAGGCTTGTACTTGCTACCGATGGAATGAATCCATATGGAAACTTAAGTAGTATTCATAGTTCATGGCCTGTTCTCCTTGTAATTTACAACCTGTCCCCTTGGTTGTGCATGAAGCGCAAATACATTATGTTAAGTATGATGATTTCGGGTCCTAAACAGCCAGGAAATGATATTGATGTTTATCTGAGTCCCTTGATTGAAGACTTGAGAATGATGTGGGATGAAGGCGTTGATGTGATCGACGGGTATTGCCGTGAGACATTCAGATTGCGTGCCATGTTATTTTGCACCATTAATGACTTTCCAGCATACGGGAACCTGTGTGGGTATAGTGTTAAGGGGCATAAAGCATGTCCAATATGTGAAGAAGGCACATGTTACCATCAACTGCAACATGGAAGGAAGACGGTCTACCTTGGGCATCGGAGATTTCTCCGACGTAATCATCCTTATCGTAGATTGAGGAAAGCTTTCAATGGACTTCCGGAGAATGAAATTGCTCCGGTGGCCTTGACTGGAGAGCAAGTTTATGAAAGGGTGAACAACACTAATCAGTTAAACCGCAACCAGAAAATGAAATTTCTGATGTGCATTTCACTAAGTTTTGATGAGATCTAAACATTGGTTAATGATTTAATTAACCTTCATATTGGTTGCTAACCTGTCTATCGAGTGTGCAGATTAAATAAGAGAATCATCCGTCCAACAGTGTAGTGATAGAAGCTCACGTCCAACACTGTAGTGATTGAAGCTCACGTCCAACACTGTAGTGATTAAAACAAACGTCCAGCACTGTAGTGATTGAAGCGCACGTCCAAAACGCAAGAGATAGAAACTCGCGTCTACTAAAGTGATGAAAGCCAGCGTCTACTAAAGTGACAGAGGCGCTCGTCTACTAAAGGTATCAGAATCGCTCGTCCAATGACGTGGCAGATGGAGCTCATCCATTAAGGTATCAGAATGGCTCGTCCAATAACGTGGCATTTGGAGCTCGTCCATTAAGGTAATAGAATGAAATTGCTCTGGTGCTAGTTCCATAACTGACCTGTAGTACAAAATCAGTTAGACCGCAACCAGAAAATGAAACGTGTATTGGTGTATTAACACACATTACTTCTAAGAAGCAATTCAAACAAAACTTAACTCAGAAAACAAACGTCAACACAACAGACCTATTCCCCAAAGATCCCGAAAGACTCGACCAGCTCTGATACCACTAATGTGACACCCTAACCTCGGGTCATCACATGGTTACCCGTTTGCGGAAATAAAACTTAATTTACTGGTTACTTTCGGAAAATAATGTTTTCTCAACGTTTATCTTTTCAAAATATGGTGATATTTTTTTTTCCTTTTTTAATTTAACCTCATAACCACAACAACGTAATCAAATCACACTTAAATACATAATATATATAAGTCATACAACTATATTGCCTCATATGTTTTCACACCTAAATCATACTCAGTTTTATCCTCAAAACATATTATAACATAATAGGACCTAAGCTGGTCGTAACTAACAGACACTACCGCCAAAAGGAGCAGCACAGCATGCCTCGAACTAGACAGCCTTCGTCTTCTTGTAGAAATCATACCCCCTTGTGCGACTCTGATATCTTTGTAAGGGTGAGACGCCAATATATGGATTTATCACCATAACTAAATGCGCAACACAAAAGAAGGCACATACACATATACATATCTATAACAACGTACTCATTCATATTATATCACATCGTTTATCAATGGGTTTCACACCCCAAACATCAACGTTGGAAAACTATGCATGAACACTTCAATACATCATCTAAACATTCACACCTAATCTCATGAGATATCTCCAACCTCGTGATGAGTTGATCAGGCTCCATTGCCACACAAGGCAAACAGGCACACAACCAAAACCCATCTCACACTGTCCAACCTCGAGGCACAAGTGCTAACAACGTTGGTGGGGCCTCATTGTCCAACTCCAGGCACAATGAGAACATCGTTGGTATGATCTACCCTAACGCCGTAAGGTAATCACTCGTTTGATCAATGCACGTCTGCCAAATGCATGCAAGAAAAACACTTTTTTTTTTGTTTTATATCTTTATTTGTCAAAGCTCTCAAAAGCTTACAACCCATCATCGTTTTAAACATCGAATGCTCTCAAAAGCATCATCGTTTTAAACATCGAATGCTCTTAAAAGCATCATCGTTTTAACATCTTCACAACTTTCATTAACAACACAGGACCTCAAAGTCGGAGTGCTCAATCACGAAGCCCCTAGACCGTTGCAATCAGTCTTAGGTTCCTGGTAATAGAGAACATCTCAAAACGTTTTAACTTCTTTAAGTAGATACTCAGTCTACAACATAACAAACCTTAATACCCGGCATCTCGGTTATTAAGTTCCATATCATCGTTTTACATCATTTTTGTCTGTGAAAAACAAATCCAAAATAAGACAACGTCATAAGAACACTAGTTTCCCGACATCTTGGTTACTAAGTTCTATATCGTCGTTTACGTCGTTAAGTAAAACTCATTTACAGAAAATCATTTCTACTTGAAATTCGTTTGTAAAACGCCAAATCATCAAAAACTCTTTTACTGAAACTTCGGCTCTAAAAATTAAATCAATTCAGATTAAACCTCTTCTTTAAATAAGTACTGCTGTTTTTAAACTTCTAACGTAAATAATTTCGAAAGTTGCCGTCATTTATCATTTTCCAAGAAAATGTTTTTAAAGTCAAACTTTGACTTTGACTTTACATTTATTTATTTATTTATTATTATTATTATTATTTTTATAAAGGGTTTTCAAATATTAATTTCACAAAATAACTTTTTATAATATTTCGGAATTTCTTGTGTAAAAATTAGCAGTACCAAAAAATTTCACGATTACGCTTTCACCGTGACTCATAAATTGCTTTTACACTAATAAATCATTAAAATAATAATATTTCTCAAAACTCATTATTTTTCCAAAATAATATTTTCCCCCACCATTATATTCCAACATTTCCCATAAAACGTTGAATATAATTTTCACAGCTTATTAAAGTTTTTATTTGATTAATCGGTTGTGCACTGACCACTATTAGTCCTCTCAAACAACATTCAACATTCAACAACATCACCAGGATTATATCACCATGCAGATCATGCATCATAACAACATAATATACAACTGCAGATAATTAAATAAATTAACAGCAGATCAATCATCGATACACAGATAAACAACACATCGTAAACAACATAAACAAATAACCACAACCACATATAAATTATATAAACCACACTACAAGGAAATAGTTATTGAGAAAATCCCTCAGGTAAGCTCCCCTTACCTCTCAAAGAACTTATCTTCCGATTTAAAACTTTGTCGTGAATATGGGAACCATCAACGCACGTACACGATAATCTAGTTTATCCTTCATTAAACATAACACTCAATCAACAAACAAACAACTAAATCAAGCCTAAAATCCTACATTTTGATTTTAGCCAAGGGCTGACTTTTAGGGTTCAAAATCCTTAAAATTTCTAATCATGATTAAGTCATGGATTAATGGTCCTTAATCAACCAAGATCATGGATTAGTGACTAAACAACTAAATTTTAAACTCAAAACTTCTTAACTCTCATATACTTAGATTCGGCCTTAACATGTTCATGGGGCTAGGGTTTTTAGTTTGATAAACCAACTTGGATTTATTAGGCATACATACTAATAGCTTGATTACCAAGATCATTAATGAAAACTTTGAACAAAACTCATCAAATCTCATCCACCTAGGGTTCGGCTAACATAGAGATTTTGAGTAAGGATTTTCATCTTAATAAACTAACATGGATTAGAGTGTGTAGACATACATGTCATATGAAATACATGATCATACATAACAACACATGAACAAAATCCTACGAAACCTATTCTCCTAGGTTCGGCCCAGTCCAGAAATTTAGGAAAGAAATTTCTCATGATCATATGCTTCTAGATGATGAAAATAGAGATGATTGTAAGATCATAGCAATTGGTTTCATGTCAAAAGGATTTTTCTAGAATTAGTTATGAATTTTCAAAGTTCTAGATCTAGAAACTTAAAAGTGATGAACATAGATGAAATAGACTTTGAATCATGAAAATTATTGAAGAACATAGACATGATTAGGGAATAAGAATAGGATTCACCTCTTGAAGATCAAAGACAACTGAAATCCAAGAACTTGCTTCACCAAGTGATGCTTAAAGACATATGAACTTGAGAGTTTTTAGAACAAAAGGCAATAGCAACCAAATGAAATGTGAGGGAGGGTATTTATAGGGGTTTGTTGCGCCACTTTAGAAGGATCTAGTAGGAATGAGGTGGCTTGTTCAAAGGATTAAAGTTCAAATAATTCCTAGGGACCATTTTGCAAAGATTCCAAAAGTATAAGGACTATTTTTCAAATTACCAATAAATTGAAATGGTGACCATGTGCACATTAAATGTGCCCTCATCTTGACTCTTTTTGGTTGAATTTTCCTTGAGACATTTTGGAAAAACCTAGAAGGATGGAGAACATAGTGGAATGTAGTAGAATGGTGTAGAACATGGTAGAATATGTGAGAACATGGTAGAAAATTCTAGAATAATCTTGGCTCATCCAAAATGAGGGCAGCCCCTACTCGCTCATGGGCTTGTGCATGTGCCTAATAAATTTGGGATTGGATTAATTATGTGGGGCCCACTAAATTGCTTAAGGCTTAAACATGACATAGGAAACTTATATGATTTCAAATGGACTTCATGGAATTAATCCATGGACAAGGAATTTGGGCTTCAAGGGCACGGTCCATTAATAGATTGGGAACAAAGATTCTGGCCCAATTCATTTAGAAAAACGTAGGAACTAACTTAGGGACCAAAGGGTAATTAATAGAAAGTTCAGGGACTAAAGTGCAAAATCCATAAATTGCCACTTTAACCTTGTAGAATCCTCTAAACTCAAAAGTGTGATTCATCCCCATGAATCATCTCAAAATTCTAAGATAACCGCTTTATCTGCTCTTGGAAACTCCGAAATCCACTCTGTCGTTCACCCGATTACGTATTTCGCCCATAAAACGTATATTATTTCATTTTTTTATGAAATAATTCTAAAAATATAGAATTGTAGGAAATAAAATAAAAATCTTAAGTCTTTCGTTCACGAATTAAAATTAGGTCTTTTGAGCAGTGTTATAATACTGTCAATGGAATTCGCGGGTCAGGTTTCACCTGAATTTCCAACCTAAATTTTAATCGTAGCTTCCTACACTCAAGTAGAATTGAGTGGTAAACTCCGTTTACTTAACATAATTTTCTAATACTCATATTTATATATACAAATAATCGTCCACATTTCGATTATTTTGAAACAGCGAAAATCAGGGTGTTACACTTTGGGTCAAATTTTGGGTTTAGTGTGAAAGTTAGGGTTTAGGGTTTGAAATAGGGTTTTGGGTCAAAAATAGGGCTCTGGGTTAAAATTAGGGCTTTGGGTCAAAATTATGGTTTTTGTTTCAAATTAGGGTTTGGGTCAAAATTAAGGTCAGAATTAGGGTTTTGGGTCAAAATTTAGGGTTTATGGTCAAAATTAGGGTTCTGGGTCAAATTTAGGGTTTCGGGTCAAAATTAGGGTTCTGGGATTTAGGGTTTAGGGTCAAAATTAGGGTTTAGGGTTAGAAATAGGGTTTCGTGACAAAATTAGGGTTCTGGGTCAAATTTAGGGTTTAGGGTCCAAATTAGGGTTTTGGGTTAAAATTAGGGTTTTGGATCAAAATTAGGTTTTGGGGTCAAATTTAGGGTATAGGATCAAAATTAGGGTTTAGGGTTTGAATTAGGGTTTTGAGTTAAAAATAGGGTTTTGGGTCAAAATTAGGGCTTTGGGGGTTAAAATTAGGGTTTTGGGTCAAATTTCGGGTTTTGGGTCAAAATTTTGGTTTAGGGTTTTCGGGTCAAAATTAGGTTTTTGGGCCGAATTTTTGGTTTAGGGTGAAAATTAGGGTTTAGGGTTTGAAATCGGGTTTTGAGTTTTAAATATTGGGTCAAAATAGGGTCAAAATAAAGGCTTTGGGTCAAATTTTGGGTTTTGGGTCCAAATTGAGGTTTTGGGTCAAAAGTTGGGTTTTGGGTCCAAATTAGGGATTTTGGTCAAAATTTGGGTTTAGGGTTTGAATTTAGGTTTTGAGTTAAAAATAAGGTTTTGGGTCAAAGATAGGTTTAGAATTAGGGTTTTGGTTTAAAATTAGGGTTTCGGGTCAAAATTAGGGTTCTTGGTCAGATTTAGGGTCAAAATTAGGGTTTAGGGTTTGAAATTGGGTTTTGAATTTTAAATATTGGGTCAAAATAGGGTCAAAATAAGGGTTTTGGGTCACATTTTGGGTTTTGGGTCCAAATTGGGGTTTTGGGTCAAAAGTTGGATTTTGGGTCCAAATTAGGGTTTTTGGTCAAAATTAGGGTTTAGGGTTTGAATTTGGGTTTTGAGATAAAAATAGGGTTTTGGGTATAAAAATAAGGTTAGAATTAGGGTTTTTGGTTCAAATTGGGTTTTAGGATCAAAATTACGGTTTAGGGTTTGAATTAGGGTTTTGAGTTTAAGATAGTGTTTTGGGTCAAAATTAGGGGTTTGGGGGTTAAAATTTGTGTTTTGGAGTCAAATTTTGTGTTTTGGGTCAAAATTTGGGTTTAGGGTTTTCGGGTCAAAATTAGATTTTTGGGCCGAATTTTGGGTTTAGGATCAAAATTAGGGTTTAGGGTTTTAAATATGGTTTTGAGTATAAAATAGGGTTTTGTGTCAAAAATAGGGTTAAAATTAAGGTTTTGGGTCAACATTAGGGCTTTGGGTTAAAATTTGGGTTTATGATCAAAATTAGGGTTTAGGGTTAGAATTAGTGTTTTGATTGAAAAATTAGGTTTCAGGTAAAAAATAAGGTTAGAATTAGGGTTTTGGGTTAAAATTAGGGTTTCGGGTCAAAATTAGGGTTTTGGGTTAAAATTAGGGTTTAGGGTTGGAATTAGGGTTTTGAGTTGAAGATAGGGTTTTTGGTCAAAATTAAGGCATTGGGGGTTAAAATTTGGGTTTTGGGTCAACTTTTGGGTTTAGGGTTTTCGGGTCAAAATTAGGTTTTTGGGCCGATTTTTGGGTTTAGGGTCAAAATTAGGGTTTTGGGTTTGAAATTGGGTTGAGTTTTAAATATTGGGTCAAAATAGGGTCAAAATTAGGGCTTTGGGTCAAATTTTGGGTTTTGGGTCCAAATTGGGGTTTTGGGTCAAAAGTTGGGTTTTGGGTCAAAATTAGGGTTTTCGGTCAAAATTAGGGTTTAGGGTTTGAATTTGGGTTTTGAGTTAAAAATAGGGTTTTGGGTCAAAGATAGGGTTAGAATTAGGGTTTTGGTTTAAAATTAGGGTTTCGTGTCAAAATTAGGGTTCTTGGTCAAATTTAATGTCAAAATTAGGGTTTAGGGATTGAAATAGGGCTTTGAGTTTAAAAGATGGTTTTGGGTCAAAAATAGGGTTAAAATTAGGGTTTCGCGTCAAAATTAGGGCTTTTGGTTAAAATTAGGGTTTCGAGTTAAAATTAGGGTTTAGGATCACAATTAGGGTTTAGGGTTTGAATTAGGGTTTTGAGTTTAAATTAAGGTTTTGGGTCAAAATTAGGGCTTTGGGTTAAAATTCGGGTTTTTGATCAAAATTAGGGTTTAGGGTTTGAATTATGGTTTTGCGTTTAAAATAAGGTTTTGGGTCAAAATTAGGGCTTTGGGGTTAAAATTGGGTTTTGGGTCAAATTTTGGGTTTTAGGTCAAATTAGGGTTTATGGTTTGAATTAGGGTTTTGAGTGAAAAATAAGGTTTCGGGTAAAAGATAAGGTTAGAATTAGGTTTTGGGTTAAATTTTGGGATTCTGTTCAAAATTAGGTTTTTGGGTCAAATTTGGGGTTTAGGGTCAAAATTAGGGTTTAGTGTTTGAAATAGGGTTTTGAGTTTAAAATATTGGGTATAAAATAGGGTCCTAATTAGGGCTTTGGGTTAAATTTTGGGTTTAGTGTAAAAGTTAGGGCTTAGGGTTTGAAATAGGGTTTTGAGTTTAAAATAGTGTTTTGGGTGAAAAATAGGGCTCCGGTTTAAAATTAGGGTTTTGGTTCAAAATTATGGTTTTTGTTCCAAATTTGGGTTTTGGGTCAAAATTTAGGGTTCGCGTCAAAATTAGGGTTCGAGCTCAAATTTAGGGTTTAGGGTCAAAATTAGGGTTTAGGGTTAGAATTAGGGTTTCGTGACAAAATCAGGGTTCTGGGTCAAATTTAGGGTTTAGGGTCCAAATTAGGGTTTTGGGTTAAAATTAGGGTTTAGGGTTTGTATTAGGGTTTTGGGTAAAAAAAATAAGGTTAGAATTAGGTTTTGGGTTAAAATTAGGGTTTCAGGTCAAAATTAGAGCTTTGGGTGAAAATTAGGGTTTTGAGTTAAAATTAGGGTTTAGGATCAAAATTACGGTTTAGGGTTTGAATTAGGGTTTGGAGTTTAAGATAGGGTTTAGGGTCAAAATTAGGGCTTTGGGGGTTAAAATTTGGGTTTTGGGGTCAAATTTTGGGTTTTGGGTCAAATTTTGGGTTTGGGGTTTTCGGGTCAAAATTAGGTTTTTGGGCCGTATTTTGGGTTTAGGGTCAAAATTAGGGCTTTGGGGTTATAATTTGGGTTTTGTGTCAAAATTTGGGTTTTAGGTCAAATTAGGGTTTAGGGTTTGAATTAGGGTTTTGAGTGAAAAATTAGGTTTCGGGTAAAAAATAAGGTTAGAATTAGGGTTTTAGGTTAAAATTCGGGTTTCGGTTCAAAATTAGGTTTTTGGGTCAAATTTAGGGTTTAGGATTTACCGTTTGAAATAGGGTTTTGAGTTTAAAATATTGGGTATAAAATAGGGTCCTAATTAGGGCTTTGGGTTAATTTTGGGTTTAGTGTAAAAGTTGGGGTTTAGGGTTTGAAATAGGGTTTTGAGTTTAAAATAGGGTTTTGGGTCAAAAATAGGGCTCTGGGTTAAAATTAGTGTTTTGGGTTAAAATTATGGTTTTTGTTGCAAATTAGGGTTTTGGGTCAAAGATAGGGGTAAAATTAGGGTTTTGGGTCGAAATTTAGGGTTTCGCGTCAAAATTAGGGTCGGGGTCAAATTTAGGGTTTAGGGTCAAAATTAGCGGTTAGGGTTAGAATTAGGATTTCGTGACAAAATTAGGGTTCTGGGTCAAATTTAGGGTTTAGGGTCCAAATTAGGGTTTTGGGTAAAAATTAGAGTTTTCGATCAAAATTGGGTTTTGGGTCAAAGTTTAGGGTTTAGGGTTTTCTGGTCAAAATTAGGTTTTTGGGTCGAATTTTGGGTTTAGGGTCAAAATTAGGGTTTAGGGTTTGAAATTGGGTTCTGAGTTTTAAATATTGGGTCAAAATAGGGTCAAAATAAGGGCTTTGGGTCAAATTTTGGGTTTTGGGAACAAAATGGGGTTTTGGGTTAAAAGTTGGGTTTTGGGTCAAAATTAGGGTTTTTGGTCAAAATTAGGGTTTAGGGTTTGAATTTGGGTTTTGAGTTAAAAATAGGGTTTTGGGTCAAAGATAGGGTTAGAATTAGGGTTTTGGTTCAAAATTAGGGTTCTTGGTCAAATTTAATGTCAAAATTAGGGTTTAGGGATTGAAATAGGGCTTTGAGTTTAAAATATGGTTTTGGGTCAAAAATAGGGTTAAAATTAGGGTTTCGCGTCAAAATTAGGGCTTTTGGTTAAAATTAGGGTTTCGAGTTAAAATTAGGGTTTAGGATCACAATTAGGGTTTAGGGTTTGAATTAGGGTTTTGAGTTTAAATTAAGCTTTTCGGTCAAAAATAAGACTTTGGGTTAAAATTCGGGTTTATGATCAAAATTATGGTTTAGGGTTTGAATTAGGGTTTTGCGTTTAAAATAAGGTATTGGGTCAAAATTAGGTCTTTGGGGTTAAAAGTTGGGTTTTGGGTCAAAATTTGGGTTTTAGGTCAAATTAGGGTTTATGGTTTGAATTAGGGTTTTGAGTGAAAAATAAGGTTTCGGGTAAAAGATAAGGTTAGAATTAGGTTTTGGGTTAAAATTTGGGTTTCTGTTCAAAATTAGGTTTTTGGGTCAAATTTGGGGTTTAGGGTCAAAATTAGGGTTTAGCGTTTGAAATAGGGTTTTGAGTTTAAAATATTGCGTATAAAATAGGGTCCTAATTAGGGCTTTGGGTTAAATTTTGGGTTTAGTGTAAAAGTTAGGGTTTAGGGTTTGAAATAGGGTTTTGAGTTTAAAATAGTGTTTTGGGTCAAAAATAGGGCTCCGGGTTAAAATTAGGGTTTTGGTTCAAAATTATGGTTTTTGTTCCAAATTTGGGTTTTGGGTCAAAATTAAGGTTAGAATTAGGGTTTTGGGTCAAATTTAGGGTTTAGGGTCAAAATTAGGGTTTAGGGTTTGAATTAGGGTTTCGTGACAAAATCAGGGTTCTGGGTCAAATTTAGGGTCCAAATTAGGGTTTTGGGTTAAAATTAGGGTTTAGGATCAAAATTAGGGTTTAGGGTTTGTATTAGGGTTTTGAGTTAAAAATAGGGTTTTGGGTAAAAAAAATAAGGTTAGAATTAGGGTTTTGGGTTAAAATTAGGGTTTTGGGTGAAAATTAGGGTTTTGAGTTAAAATTAGGGTTTAGGATCAAAATTACGGTTTAGGGTTTGAATTAGGGTTTGGAGTTTAAGATAGGGTTTTGGGTCAAAATTAGGGCTTTGGGGGTTAAAATTCGAGTTTTTGGGGTCAAATTTTGGGTTTTGGGTCAAATTTTGGGTTTTGGGTCAAAATTTGGGTTTGGGGTTTTCGGGTCAAAATTAGGTTTTTGGGCCGTATTTTGGGTTTAGGGTCAAAATTAGGGCTTTGGGGTTATAATTTCACTACAACAGATTAGACTTTAGATAGCGTTTCCGTATGCCTTTTAATAGCATTTGTAACCGCTATCTATGCTACCGCTATTAAAACTCGTTAGCAAAGATAGCATTTAGGAACTGCTATTAATAGGTGACTTTAGATAGCGTTTGTACACGGAAACGCTATCTAAAGTCTGACTTTAGATAGCGTTTCCTTATACAAACGCTATCTAAAGTCTGACTTTAGATAGCGTTTGTACACGGAAACGCTATCTAAAGTCTGACTTTAGATAGCGTTTGTACAAGGAAACGCTATCTAAAGCCCTTTTTTTTAATTTTATTTCTTAACTTTTACATCCATTATTCCTGCATATTTACACAAAAAAACCACAATTGTTGCAGCCAACACAATTGTTCAAAATGTGTTCAAAATATAAGTGTTCAAATACAAGTGTTCAATGCAGCACTGCATGTGTTCAGGCAAAGAAACCAAAGAACTATACAATCAAAGTGCAACACTCTATACAGCAACTATATATATATATAACCAGATATAAGTACACCCACTGTTTCTAAAGTATTCAAATTCACACGAGTAAGACAAAATCAAAGTGCAGCAACTATACCGGATCTCAATCCTTAAGAAACCAAAATCGAAAAGCAACATACATCTAAAATTAATCAACATTTACAGCTTCTGTTTGTTTTTCATGAGACCAAGACAACACCAAAGTAATGTGTCGAAATGTGATCCAAAGACTCTGTAGCATACATACTGCATTTCCACCACAAAGACTAACCTGTTACATTGGGATCTGGCCAGACTAATTAGTTAAATACTACCGTAGCAAGAAACAGAATTCAAATCAAGGATTAACAAAGTCTAACAAAAATAATAAGTTTGAACTTATTTTCTCCTTTCCATGCACATCAACTCGAAGGCATGTACCAATGAAAAACAAATACATAGATAGTTTGGGGTTGATAAATATAAAGCATTATTCACATACCAATGAGTATTGCTGCAACTACTGTGATCAATTTGACATAATCAAACGAACTTTTCAACAATATAGCGACACCACTCTTCCTTGACTTCAGATAGTTGAGCAGTGGAGTATGTGGAGCATTTGAAGTCAGGGAAGTACTGCGACATAAAAATTAAATAAACTAAGTTACAATTGCTAAAACATTTGAACAGTCACAGTTAAAAGCTAAGTAAACAACATACCGCCATTGGTATTTTAACTTGGTTCTGCAAGATAGTCTCCTTCATGAAACGCATGACATAGTACCCCCAATCTGTACTGTTGGGTTGTCTTGGGCACTATAAAATATAAAATAGTAAATCAATATAGTTTTTTTTATCTAATTGCGCATTAAGTTTTTGCAAATATATCTGTATCTGAATCCATTTAATGTTGGTTGCCTTTAAACGCGGCACCTTAGCTCCGATATTTGCGCGATAAACTTGCAAACCACTAATCACAAAATCAAACAGACTTCATTAAGAAACATATTTTCAATCATCACAAACACACGCATGCTCACGTATCGAAGCGTAATCATAGAAAATCAGAAATATAAAAACATGCTTACGTATCGAATGCAATTCTTTAATTCAGGCGATCCCTAGATCAACATACAAGGGATCCAGATAGTAAATAATCTCTTCAACAATATTTATCGCGACAAGCACCTAATGATTCCTACAAAAATGTTGAGATAACAAATCCTAAGCACCTCAACTTTTATGTAATTCATTATTGTGAATTAAGTCCTATAGGATAAGCGACTCACCCAACATTGCACGACGCTAAAAACAAGGGCTGATATTGTCTTTCTTTAGTTGCAAACCGGTCAGCTAGATACGTTGTCTGTGAATCCCTCCCGAAGTAGCCGTATGTATTTGTTTGGTGTGGGGACAAGAACAGAAACCTCCTCGTTATTTCCTTTGGAAGCAACAATTCTTCATACAAATACCTTCAATTAAAATATAAAAATGGATTACACCAATGACATCAATATTTAAATGGAAAGACTAAAAAAATATTGTACACTTTAAGCCCGATTTATTACCCCGATATATGCGGAAATAACGGAGGCAGATACCCATTCATGATTTACAACTTCTCCGATATTTTCAGTATTGAGCATCTCAATGAAATGGTGACCAAAAATATTTTGTTCCATCTCTACATACAATTGGTCAGCATTTTCATATTCTTTCGTTCATGTATTTTAAGGAAATTCAAATATTCCGGAGAAGTTGTAGTTGAACCAGCTGTAGGTGGGTTGGCCTCGAGTTGTCTCCTTTATTTTCTGGGGTTGTAATTGACTCCTTTGTATATCCGGACACTCTGCCCTTGCCTTTAGCTTTGCGGGTGCCTGGAAATTTTGCATTTCAATATGCCGATTAGTGATCAACTAATGTAATGCATATATGCCGTATATGAAAAGGTGGAAAAATGCAATTACATACCATATTAATTACAACCACGAGATCAATTGGCCATGCCACATAAGTACCTATTGCATCTCCTACCTGTCATCACATCCGCATCAACGATAGGTCACCAAGCAATGGCGCATCCCCCCGTTTGCAACATTAACTCCAACTTTCACATGGTTAAGGGTACTGGTCTAGTGTGCGGTGTAACACCCGGCTCATTGTATACTTTACCCATAGCAACCATACGATAGTTTGGGGTCGATAAATATAGTCGACATGAGTTGACGCCCTAATCCAATGATAGATGAATAAGTCTGTGAATTAAGGCATCCAATTGAATGTATTTAATCGCGAATGCAATACTAGTAAAAAAAAAAAGGCATGCATTACCTCTCCGGAAGCCTCACGAGATGGTAGAGTGCAACTATCTTTGACGCTTGCTTGGGCTGTGAAATTAGCCTGCCTCTCCTCATCATCCTTTTGTTTCACTTTTCTTCCAAAATGTTCAATCTATCGGAGAGTTGAGACACCAATGTCTCCCACTTTTTCGTTTCCGAGTTATTTCTTGCACGACCTTCGGGTGGGAAGTAATCTTTTTGTGAGACGCCGAAACCCACACCCCCTAACACGACCAGGGTTCTCTCGGCACACCTAGGGCTTTGGCAAGAATATCCCGGCGACCAAAGTCTTCTATCTCTCCCTCTACCGCAGACCGTGATTCCTCCTGACACATAGTTATTGGTGAAATGCAAATGTTAAAATTATTATATATTATCATATGAAAATAATAATTGATAATGTAATCGTTAGTCTACTAACACATTTATTCCACACGGTCTGCGTATTTTTGTTGTCAATTACACCCGCCTTGTTCTCGCGGGCTTTCCTCCACACAATATGGCGTTTAATTTTCTTAACCTCCGCCCCGCCTCCTGCATCTGTATATTGAGATAATATAAATTAACCAAACAGTTTAAAAGTCATATTTACCACAAATGCAGTTAAATATATATATATATATATACATACCAATTCATCCTCAATGTCAGCATACCCCTTACGTGATGCTTTGTAAGGGCATCGCAGGATCTAACGCCTGCTAGATTTTCATTGCTTAATTTCTATTCAGACACATATAAGTAATATTAATACATGGTTAATGTCATATGTACGTATTGCTATAAAATTATAAGGACTAACGTGATATTAAACATACCGGGAATTGAGCATCTCCTGTGCGTATTGCTATAAAATCGTCCACTCATCCCTTGATATGTGTGGATATTTTGATGGAGGCTCCTCATTGATATTCCCGTTGGCATCTCTTAGAAATTTTTTGGTCAATCTAGTTCTGAATGCCCTATGTAGGTTACCCTTCCCCAAGTACAAATTTTTTCCGAGATTCATCAACATTAAAAGACATCTGCAAAACAATATAAACAACGTGTCAAAGTAAGTATGTTTACATAGTTTACAATATAATTTATAAATTTTAACAATTACCTGTACATCAGCCCATATGCTCTCTTTGAAACCATCGAAAGCTTCATCCTTCCAATTAGAACAAATAATTGGGACCGTTTGCCGAACAACGGCCCCAATGTAACTCTTCAATATTTTACCATTAGCACGAATAGGTTGGTCCAAAGAATTCCATTAAACCTAATAAAAATAATAAAGTAATTAAATCTAGATATCAAACAACATTATGAAATCCTTAGATTAGTAAGTAAATTACATCAAATTTTTGTCCTTTACTCCTAGCGCGGATGACCGCCTTCATAACTATTGGCCCACGTCTCGCCGCTTTGGCATCACTAGAATTACTTGAAGATGCCATTTACCTACAAAAATATTAGATACAAGTAAAACATCAATGGACATTAATATAACATTAATTGATGCAAAATATAAAACAACTATGAATAACAAAATCAACACTAGCATTACTCGAAGATGCTAACTATAATATAAAAGGATCGGAAAGTTCATTTAAACACAAACACTACATACATGTTTAAGTCAACCTTTTTCTTTTCTTCATTGGATTGAGATTTGTTTGTCCTTTATTAGTACGAAATGGTGGATTGACCAAAAGCCCCTCATCATGATCATCTCTCATATACATACCATCATCCCTAGTTGGATCAATCTCAAGTGATTGTAATGTCCCGACGAAAGGATCATCTTCAATATCAACATCTCGATGGTCTTGATCATCAACATTAGTAATTATTTTGTTAGTCAAAAGAACAATGGACCTTTTCATATCAGCTGGATCAGTGACATAGAACACTTGTTGAGCTTGAGATGCTAATATAAAAGGCTCATCTTTATACCCCACCCTATTAAGATCCACCTGCATGAACCCTGACTCATCAATCTGAACACCGTTATTATTGTCAACCCACTTGCAACCAAACACACCAACCTTAAACTTTGTGTAATCCAACTCCCATATGCATTCAATGACGCCGAAGTATGACATATTTGCATATATCGGGTTTCTGTCTTTGGCACTTGAGATATGCATCGACTGAGCTACTAGAGTCACACCACTGTTTTGCATTGTACTCCGACCATCTTGTTCTTTTGTATAGAATGTGTACCCATTAATTTGATAACCGTGGTAATAGAACACATGCAAACTTGGACCTTTGGCTAACCATCTCAATCTATTTGAAACTGAAGTATCATTTTCAGCCAACTCTGCATAAATGTGATCTCTTAGCCACGTTATAAAACAACGATTGTGTTCTCTAGTTAGCCAATTTTGATTCTTATTTGGATACAAACTCTTAAGCATGTCCTTGTGTTTTTCAACATATGGCTCAACCTCATCGGCATTGTGCAGAACATATAAGTGTGCTTGCTCCCATTCTGTCTTTGTTATAGTCACTATTTCATTTCCAGTAATTCCTTGCCCCATCATTCTCCATGTGTGACGAGACTTTGGCAGCCCTATAGATTCAGCATTGGATAGGTATTCGGTACAGAATTCAACAGCTTCTTCGACAATATACCGTTCAACAATACAACCTTCTGGTCGTGATCGGTTTTTCACATACCCTTTTAATATCTTCATATAACGCTCAATCGGGTACATCCATCTCATATAAGCTGGCCCACACAATTGTGTCTCTCTAACAAGGTGAATGGTTAGATGAACCATTATGTCAAAGAATGAAGGTGGAAAGTACATCTCAAGCTCGCATAAAGTCACAACAATTTCTCTTTGCAATGATGGCAACTTCCTGTGGTCAATCACTTTGCTGCAAATTGCCTTGAAGAAGAAACAGAGTTTAGTTAAGGCCCCCCGCACTTTGTTAGGTAAAATAGACCGTATACCAATGGGTATCAACTGCTCCATGAGAACATGACAATCGTGGGACTTTAGACCTTTTCACTTGAGATCTTTCATCGACACGAGGTTCCTAATGTTTGAAGAGTACCCTTCCGGAACCTTAACTCCTTCAAGAAACTTACAAAAAACAGTTTTTTCTTTTCTAGATAGAGTGTAAGCAGCCGGAGGAAGATATGTACTTTTACCCTTCTTCGTCGGTCCCAATTCTCTTCTTATTCCCATACTAACCAAGTCCAACCTTGCATTGATGCCATCTTTAGTCTTCCCTGGCACATTGAGTAACGTACCAATGACACTATCACATATATTTTTTTCAACGTGCATCACATCGAGGAAATGTCTTACATATAATGATTTCCAATATGACAACTCAAAGAAAATCGACCTTTTCTTCCACCCTCTTGTGACAATATCTCTCGCAAAAGGTTTACCGAATTGGATATTCAAATCCTTTACCTTTTCAAAAAGTTGATCACCCGTCAAAGGTGAAGGCGCTCTACCTTCTTCCGAGTTCCCATTGAACGCCTTTCTCCACCACCGTAATGATGACTTGGATGCAAAAATCTACGATGCCCAAGAAAGACATTCTTCTTACAATGTTCTAACTGCATCCAACCGTACCCTCTTCACATATAGGGCATGCACACCGACCCTGATGCTATATCCCGACAGATTACCGTAGGCTGGAAAATCATTAATTGTCCCAAACAACATAGCTCTCAAATTGAAACTTTCTTCCTTATACCCATCATACACCTCCACACCTGTCTCCCACAGCTTGTTTCAAGTCTTCAATCAAAGGAGTCAAATAGACGTCTATATCATTTCCTGGTTGTTTGGGCCTGAAATTAACATAGATAACATCATAAATTTGCGCTTCATGCATAGCCATGGGGATAGGTTGTAAATCACCAAAATCACAGGCCATGTACTGTGAGAGCTACTTTGAACACCATGCGAGTTAAATCCATCAGTAGCCAATGCAAGTCGTAGGTTTCTTGAATCTTGCCCAAAATCAGGATAATCATGATCAAATTTCTTCCATTGCGGAGAATCTGCCGGGTGCCGCAGCTTGCCATCTTTGATCCTTTCATCCTCATGCCATGTCAAGTGCTTTGAATCTTCAGAACTACGGTACATGCGCCTAAATCTGGGTATTATGGGAAAATAACACAACCTTCTCTGGATCTGATTCTTTCTTCTTATATCGTGAGGCATTACATTTAGGACACATTTGTAACGATGCATATTCATTCCGAAATAAAATGCAATCGTTAGGACAAGCATGTATCCTCTCGTAGCTCATGCCAATAGAGCGTAACATTTGTTTAGCCTCGTATGTCCGACTAGGAAGCACATTATCATCTGGCAACATGTCTTTCAATAGTGTGAGTAAGTCCGTAAAGCTCTTATCAGTCCATCCGTTGCCCGATTTCAAGTTATACAACTTTAACATCGCCGACAATCTTGTGAATTTAGTACATCCATCATACAATGGTTGCTCTGCATCACTTACCAACCTCCCAAACATTTGTGGACAATCCCGAAGATCCTCTTCAACAGCATTTGCAATGTCTTCAAAACGATCGCCCTCATAAGTATTTGTGCCGGTATCGTATGATGAATATCTCAAACGATTCCCCATTTCACTAGACTCAGCTCTTGTCTCACCATGTTTTGTTCAACATGTATAACTTTGATCGATTCCATTACACACTAAATGTTCTTCCAAATCGTATGCACTAACTCGCCTTGCATAACAACAATCTAAACAAGGACATATGATTGTATTAGGGTTTTTCGCATGCCGAACTGCAAAACTAATGAACTCTTTCACCCCATCCTCATACTCCTTCGTTAAACGATTGGCAGACATCCATTTCCGATCCATGCTTTTTCGATCTACAAAAATATTTATTAAACATATTTACTTTGAGTTTAGAGTGGTTGAGGTCTACATGCAATGTATACAGATTAAAGGAATGAAAGGCTGCAAACAAAACACATTGTCGCTGAGTATTGCTGAAGGAACCAGTGTCAGCTTGTTGATGAGTGTGATTCCACATCATCTTTGTCTATCATTTTGCATGCATTTTCATGTAGTTTAGGCATATTTTTATTAGATTTTAGGTTAATTTTCCTTTGGAACGGGTAAGGCGATTTTCGTGTGTTGTTTTGCAGATATCAAGGGTAAAATGCTCAAGATCAACCATGATGAAGTTTGGATAAAGATAGGGCTTTAAAAGTGCAGAAAATGAGCCAAACAGAGTCCATCACGGCCTAGCCGTGATGCCCATCACGGCCATGATCGAGCAAAACCGAAAAGAAGAAAGGTCAAGTCGAGTCTGTCCACTACTGGCCCCGATATCCATCACGGCCGTGACCCAAAACCACCACAAGTCGAGCACATCACGGCCCGTACCCGTGGAAATTCTTCACGGCCATAACAGAGGCTCGCGACGCGAGCATAGGCTCGCCTCGCGAGACTCGGAATTTCGCAGAGCAACGAGAAGGGCGAGACCGTCACGGCCTGGCCGTGATGGCCATCACGACCGTGACGCGCATTACTTGGACCTGAAGAAACCGAAATAGATCAGATTTTGAGTTGGTTTGGGACTCTAACTTCCCAATTTCTATAAATAAGGATCAAGGCATCAGATCAGATGACAGATTGGATGAGATCCATAACAACTAGGACTCTAGGCATAGGACTAAGGCAAACTTGCTCACTCTCTAAAAACACCAAAATCGAGCACGTAACATTAAATTAAATGATATATAAAGGAAAGGATCAACAAACTCAAGCAACAAAAACAAACATATGAACCCATTCTTCACATTCCAAAAACATTGAAACAAAACAAAACAGGATACCAAAGAAGATTAGGTTCAAAATGCATACAATCAATCCGTCAATCCATATTCATATTTTCAAATAATGATTGACACACAAACAAGTCACATTCCATTCAACACCAATCAAACCGAAAATTAAAAAGCAAGTAAAATAAAACCTTGAACACAAGATTGTGAACTTGGATAAAAACACACTCCCACAAATATTAAGAATGTCCCCGAAATAAAATTTGTAAATGATAGAAAATCACCTGAACACAGATCGTGAACTTGGAAGTGGGTTCCAATAAAGCTGCAAACTTGGAACTGGGTTCAACGGGAATGCGCCCGTGGATCGTGTCGACTGCACCGAGCTGCAGTGTGAAGCTCTTAGTATGAGACTTAATCATATTTAAAAAGGGACAGATTGGCAAACAAATTTGTCTTGCATTTGAGATTTAACACTAATAAGAAATGTGATGAATTAATGTTAGCACAATCAAGGACCATTTAAACATATTTCAGTTCTAAAAGTAAGACAATGCCGAAACTGATATTTAGTGGGTAACATCTATCTACTTGTTTCCTCATTAAAAGGTCATACAGAACATTGAGCTATGAAGGGAAAAAAAAGGATATCCAAGTTGTCCAAAGATACATGGAAAACAAAATTTTCAAACTCTTTCTAAACGCACACACCCAAAGCATTCATACTCAAGTATAATATCGGGGATACTTTTGACACAAAATGCACAAAACCCATTCTCACCATTCATACTCAAACTTTCCAAAATGAATTTATGAAGTTAAATCATATAAAAATAATCTCATAACAAATATAAAATCAAAATAACTAATTTCGACCATTCATACTCACTTTCACTTTGTCACATCATCTATCTATCCGAGTTTGTGCAGTGTCAAAGTGTGGGAAGTGACGGGGGTATGGAGAGAACTCA
>JAUPTC010000015.1:2251514-2274820 GCA_030762895.1 Sophora flavescens
CCTAATTTTAACCCAAAGCTCTAATTTTGACCCGAAACCCTAATTTTAACCCAAAATCCTAACTCTAACCGCATTTTTTTACCCAAAACCCTATTTTAAAATCAAAACCCTATTTCAAACCCGAAACCCTAATTTTAACCCAAAGCCCACATTTTGACCCAAAACCCAAATTTTAACCCCCAAAGCCCTAATTTTGACCCAAAACCCTATCTTAAACTCCAAACACTAATTCAAACCCTAAACCGTAATTTTGATCCTAAACCCAAATTATAACCCAAAACCCTAATTTTAACCCAAAGCTCTAATTTTGACCCAAAAGACTAATTTTAACCCAAAACCCTAACTCTAACCGCATTTTTTTACCCAAAATCCTATTTTTAACTCAACCCTAATTCAAACCCTAAACCCTAATTTTGATCATAAACTCGAATTTTAACCCAAAACCCTAATTTTAACCCAAAGCCCTAACTTTGACGGGAAAGCTTAATTTAAACTCAAAACCTTAATTTTGGTCCTAAACCCTAATTTTAACCCAAAACCCTAATTTTAACCCAAAGCCCTAATTTTGACCCGAAACCCTAATTTTAACCCATTTATACCCAAAACCCTATTTTAAACTCAAAACCATATTTCAACCATTAAACCCTAATTCTAACCCTATGTTTGACCCAAAACCCTATTTTTAACCAAACCTAAATTCAAACCCTAAACCCTAATTTTGACCCAAAACCCTAATTTGGACCCAAAACCCAATTTGGACCCAAAACCACAACTTGGACCCAAAACCCAAAATTTGACCCAAAGCCCTTATTTTCACCCTATTTTTGACCCAATATTTAAAACTCAAAACCCAATTTCAAACCTTAAACCCTAATTTTGACCCTAAACCCAAAATTCACCAAAAACCAAATTTTGACATGAAAACCCTAAACCCAAAATTTGACCCAAAACCCAAATTTTAACCCCAAAGCCCTAATTTTGACCCAAAACCCTATCTTAAACTCCAAACCTTAATTTAAACTCAAAACCTTAATTTTGGTCCTAAACCCTAATTTTAACCCAAAACCCTAATTTTAACCCAAAGCCCTAATTTTGACCCGAAACCCTAATTTTAACCCTAATTTTGACCCAAAACCCTATTTTAAACTCAAAACCCAATTTCAAACCCTAAACCCTAATTTTAACCCAAAGCCCACATTTTGACCCAAAACCCAAATTTTAACCCCAAACCTAATCCCCCTATCTTAAACTCCAAACCCTAATTCAAACCCTAAACCGTAATTTTGATCCTAAATCCTAAATATAACCCAAAACCCTAATTTAAACCCAAAGCTCTAATTTTGACACGAAACCCTAATTTTAACCCAAAATCCTAACTCTAACCGCATTTTTTTACCCAAAACCCTATTTTAAAATCAAAACCCTATTTCAAACCCGAAACCCTAATTTTAACCCAAAGCCCACATTTTGACCCAAAACCCAAATTTTAACCCCCAAAGCCCTAATTTTGACCCAAAACCCTATCTTAAACTCCAAACACTAATTCAAACCCTAAACCGTAATTTTGATCCTAAACCCTAATTATAACCCAAAACCCTAATTTTAACCCAAAGCTCTAATTTTGACCCAAAACACTAATTTTAACCCAAAACCCTAACTCTAACCGCATTTTTTTTTACCCAAAACCCTATTTTTAACTCAAACATAATTCTAACCCTAAACCCTAATTTTGATCATAAACCCACATTTTAACCCAAAACCCTAATTTTAACCCAAAGCCCTAACTTTGACCCAAACCTTAATTTAAACTCAAAACCTTAATTTTTTTCCTAAACCCTAATTTTAACACAAAACCCTAATTTTAACCCAAAGCCCTAATTTTGACCTGAAACCCTAATTTTAACCCATTTTTTACCCAAAACCCTATTTTAAACTCAAAACCATATTTCAACCATTAAACCCTAATTCTAACCCTATGTTTGACCCAAAACCCTATTTTAACACAACCTAAATTCTAACCCTAAACCCTAATTTTGACGAAAAACCCTAATTTGGACCCAAAACCCAACTTTTGACCCAAAACCACAATTTGGGCCCAAAACCCGAATTTTGACCCAAAGCCCTTATTTTGACCCTTTTTTTGACCCAATATTTAAAACTCAAAACCCAAATTCAAACCTTAAACACTAATTTTGATACTAAACCCAAAATTCGGCCCAAAAATCTAATTTTGACATGAAAACCCTAAACCCAAATTTTGACCCAAAACACAAAATTTGACCCCAAAACACAAATTTTGACCCAAAACCCTATCTTAAACTCAAAACCCTAATTCAAACCCTAAACCGTAATTTTGATCCTAAACCCTAATTTTAACCCGAAACCCTAATTTTAACCCTAATTTTGACCCAAAACCCTAATTCTAACCTTATTTTTATACCCAAAACCCTATTTTTAATTCAACCCTAATTCAAACCCTAAATCCTAATTTTAACCCAAAGCCCACATTTTGACCCAAAACCCAAATTTTAACCCCAAACCCTAAAAACCCTATCTTAAACTCCAAACCCTAATTCAAACCCTAAACCGTAATTTTGATCCTAAATCCTAATTATAACCCAAAACCCTAATTTTAACCCAAAGCTCTAATTTTGACCAAACCCTAATTTTAACCCAAAATCCTAACTCTAACCGCATTTTTTACCCAAAACCCTATTTTAAAATCAAAACCCTAAAACAAACCGAAACCCTAATATTAACCCAAAGCCCACATTTTGACCCAAAACCCAAATTTTAACCCCAAACCCCTAATTTTGACCCAAAACCCTATCTTAAACTCCAAACCCTAATTCAAACCCTAAACCGTAATTTTGATCCTAAACCTAATTATAACCCAAAACCCTAATTTTAACTCAAAGCTCTAATTTTGACCCAAAACCCTAATTTTAACCCAAAACCCTAATCCCCATTTTTTACCCAAAACCCTATTTTAAATCAACCCTATTAAACCCTACCTAATTTTAACCAAACTAATTTTGACCCAAAACCCAAATTTTAACCACCTATTTAAACCTATTTTAACCCAAAACCCTAATTTTACCAAAACCTAATTCCCAAAACCGTAATTTTGATCCTAAACCTAATTTTAACCCAAACCCTAATTTTAACCCAAAGCCCTAATTTTGACCAAAAACTAATTTTACCAAAACCCTAATTTTAACCCATTTTTTACCCAAAACCCTATTTTAAAATCAACCCTATTTCAACCATTAAACCCTAATTTTAACCCTATTTTTGACCCAAAACCCTATTTTAACCCCTAATTTTAAACCCTAAACTAATTTTGACAAAACCCTAATTTGGACCCAAAACCCTAATTTTGACCCTAAAATTTTGACCCAAAACCCAATTTACCCAAAACCCTTATTTTGACTAATTTTGACCCAATTTCTCAAACCCTAATTTCAACTAAACCCTAATTTTAAACCCTAAATTTAACCCAAAACCAAATTTTGACTGAAACAACCCAAATACAAACCCAAATTTTAACCCCAAACCCTAATTTTGACCCAAAACCCTAAACTCCATTAAACCCTAATTTGATCCTAAACCCTAATTTTAACCCAAAACCCTAATTTTGACCCAAACCCTAATTTTACCCAAACCCTAATTTTAACCCAAAAACCTATTTTAAACCAAAACCCTATTTTAACCTAAACCCTAATTTTGACCCAACCTATTTTAACCCAAAACCCTAATTTTAACCCAAAGCCCTAATTTTACCCTAAACCCTAATTTTAATCAAACCCTAATTTTACTAAACCTTCCCCCTTTTTACCCAAACTTTTCCTTTTTCCTTTTTGACCCAAAACCTATTTTAAACTCAAAACCCTATTTCAAACCTTAAACCCTAAACTTTTACCCAAAACCCAAAATTTAACCCAAAGCCCTAATTTTGACCTAAAATACCCTATTTTAAACTCAAAACCCTAATTTCAAACCCTAAAGCCTAATTTTGATCCTAAACCCTAAATTTGACCCAAAACCCTAATTTTAACCAAACCCTAATTTTTCCCAAACCTAATTTAACCTTATTTTTACCCAACCCTATTTTTAACTCAAACCCTAATTCAAACCCTAAACCCTAATTTCCCCCAATTTTGACCCAAACCCCAAATTTTAACCCAAAACCTAATTTTGACCCAAAACCTATTTTAAACCCAAAACCTAATTTTAACCCTAAACCCAATTTTGACCAAAACCCTTTTTAACCCAAAACCCTAATTTTGACCCAAAACCCTATTTTAAACTCCAAACCCTAATTCAAACCCTATACCCTAAATTTGATCCAAAACCATAATTTAAACCCAAAACCGTAATTTTAACCCAAAGCCCTAATTTTGACCCGAAACCTAATTTTAACCCTAAACCCTAATTTTGACCCAAAACCCTATTTTAACTCAAAACCATAACTCAAACCCAAAACTCTAATTTTAACCCTAAGTTTTGACCCAAAACCCAATTTTTAACCCAACCTAAATTCCCTAAACCCTAAAAACTCCAAACCCTAATTTGGACCCTAAACCCTATTTTGATCCTAAACCCTAATTTTAACCCAAAACCCTAATTTTGACCCAAAGCCCTAATTTTGACCCTATTTTTAACCCAAAATTTAAAACTCAAACCCATTTTTTAACCAAAACCCTATTTTGAAATCAAAACCCTATTTCAAACCCAAAACCCTAATTTTAACTAACCTAAACCCAAAATTTGACCCAAAACCCAAATTTTAACCCCAAAGCCCTAATTTTGACCCAAAACCCTATCTTAAACTCCAAACCCTAATTCAAACCCTAAACCGTAATTTTGATCCTAAATCCTAAATATAACCCAAAACCCTAATTTTAACCCAAAGCTCTAATTTTGACCCGAAACCCTAATTTTAACCCAAAATCCTAACTCTAACCGCATTTTTTTACCCAAAACCCTATTTTAAAATCAAAACCCTATTTCAAACCCGAAACCCTAATTTTAACCCAAAGCCCACATTTTGACCCAAAACCCAAATTTTAACCCCCAAAGCCCTAATTTTGACCCAAAACCCTATCTTAAACTCCAAACACTAATTCAAACCCTAAACCGTAATTTTGATCCTAAACCCAAATTATAACCCAAAACCCTAATTTTAACCCAAAGCTCTAATTTTGACCCAAAAGACTAATTTTAACCCAAAACCCTAACTCTAACCGCATTTTTTTTTACCCAAAACCCTATTTTTAACTCAACCCTAATTCAAACCCTAAACACTAATTTTGATCATAAACCCGAATTTTAATCCAAAACCCTAATTTTAACCCAAAGCCCTAACTTTGACCCAAAACCTTAATTTAAACTCAAAACCTTAATTTTGGTCCTAAACCCTAATTTTAACCCAAAACCCTAATTTTAACCCAAAGCCCTAATTTTGACCCGAAACCCTAATTTTAACCCATTTATACCCAAAACCCTATTTTAAACTCAAAACCATATTTCAACCATTAAACCCTAATTCTAACCCTATGTTTGACCCAAAACCCTATTTTTAACACAACCTAAATTCAAACCCTAAACCCTAATTTTGACGAAAAACCCTAATTTGGACCCAAAACCACAATTTGGACCCAAAACCCAAAATTTGACCCAAAGCCCTTATTTTGACACTATTTTTGACCCAATATTTAAAACTCAAAACCCAATTTCAAACCTTAAACCCTAATTTTGACCCTAAACCCAAAATTCGACCAAAAACCAAATTTTGACATGAAAACCCTAAACCCAAAATTTGACCCAAAACCCAAATTTTAACCCCCAAAGCCCTAATTTTGACCCAAAACCCTATCTTAAACTCCAAACCCTAATTCAAACCCTAAACCGTAATTTTGATCCCAAACCCTAATTTTAACCCGAAACCCTAATTTTAACCCAAAGCCCTAATTTTGACCCGAAACCCTAATTTTAACCCTAATTTTGACCCAAAACCCTATTTTAAACTCAAAACCCAATTTCAAACCCTAAACCCTAATTTGACCCAAAACCCTATCTTAAACTCCAAACCCTAATTCAAACCCTAAACCGTAATTTTGATCCCAAACCCTAATTTTAACCCGAAACCCTAATTTTTACCCAAAGCCCTAATTTTGACCCGAAACCCTAATTTTAACCCAAAATCCTAACTCTAACCGCATTTTTTTACCCAAAACCCTATTTTAAAATCAAAACCCTATTTCAAACCCGAAACCCTAATTTTAACCCAAAGCCCACATTTTGACCCAAAACCCAAATTTTAACCCCCAAAGCCCTAATTTTGACCCAAAACCCTATCTTAAACTCCAAACACTAATTCAAACCCTAAACCGTAATTTTGATCCTAAACCCTAATTATAACCCAAAACCCTAATTTTAACCCAAAGCTCTAATTTTGACCCAAAACACTAATTTTAACCCAAAACCCTAACTCTAACCGCATTTTTTTTACCCAAAACCCTATTTTTAACTCAACCCTAATTCAAACCCTAAACACTAATTTTGATCATAAACCCGAATTTTAACCCAAAACCCTAATTTTAACCCAAAGCCCTAACTTTGACCCGAAACCTTAATTTAAACTCAAAACCTTAATTTTGGTCCTAATCCCTAATTTTAACCCAAAACCCTAATTTTAACCCAAAGCCCTAATTTTGACTCGAAACCCTAATTTTAACCCATTTTTTACCCAAAACCCTATTTTAAACTCAAAACCATATTTCAACCATTAAACCCTAAATTCTAACCCTATGTTTGACCCAAAACCCTATTTTTAACACAACCTAAATTCAAACCCTAAACCCTAATTTTGACGAAAATAATTTGGACCCAAAACCCAACATTTGACACAAAAACACAACATCGAGACAAAACCCAAAATTTGACCCAAAGCCCTTATTTTGACCCTAGTTTTGACCCAATATTTAAAACTCAAAACCTAATTTCAAACCTTAAACCCTAATTTTGACCCTAAACCCAAAATTCACCAAAAACCAAATTTTGACATGAAAACCCTAAACCCAAAATTTGACCCAAAACCCAAATTTTAACGCCAAAAGCCCTAATTTTGACCCAAAACACTATCTTAAACTCCAAACACTTATTCAAACCCTAAACCGTAATTTTTATCCCAAACCATAATTTTAACCCAAACCCTAATTTTAACCCAAAGCCCTAATTTTGACCAAAACCCTAATTTTAACCCTAATTTTGACCCAAAACCCTATTTTAAACTCAAAACCCAATCCCAAACCCTAAACCCTAATTTTAACCCAAAGCCCACATATTGACCCTAATCACAAATTTTATCCCCTAATCCATTCTGTTGAGATATAAGCCTATCTTAAACTCCAAACCCTAATTCAAACCCTAAACCGTAATTTTGATCCTAAATCCTAATTATATCCCAAAACCCTAATTTTAACCCAAAGCTCTAATTTTGACCCGAAACCCTAATTTTAACCCAAAATCCTAACTCTAACCGCATTTTTTTACCCAAAACCCTATTTTAAAATCAAAACCCTATTTCAAACCCGAAACCCTAATTTTAACCCAAAGCCCACATTTTGACCCAAAACCCAAATTTTAACCCCCAAAGCCCTAATTTTGACCCAAAACCCTATCTTAAACTCCAAACACTAATTCAAACCCTAAACCGTAATTTTGATCCTAAACCCTAATTATAACCCAAAACCCTAATTTTAACCCAAAGCTCTAATTTTGACCCAAAACACTAATTTTAACCCAAAACCCTAACTCTAACCGCTTTTTTTTTTTCCAAAAACCCTATTTTTAACTCAACCCTAATTCAAACCCTAAACCCTAATTTTGATCATAAACCCGAATTTTAACCCAAAACCCTAATTTTAACCCAAAGCCCTAACTTTGACCCGAAACCTTAATTTAAACTCAAAACCTTAATTTTGGTCCTAAACCCTAATTTTAACCCAAAACCCTAATTTTAACCCAAAGCCCTAATTTTGACTCGAAACCCTAATTTTAACCCATTTTTTACCCAAAACCCTATTTTAAACTCAAAACCATATTTCAACCATTAAACCCTAATTCTAACCCTATGTTTGACCCAAAACCCTATTTTTAACACAACCTAAATTCAAACCCTAAACCCTAATTTTGACGAAAAACCCTAATTTGGACCCAAAACCCATTTGACCCAAAACCACAATTTGGACCCAAAACCCAAATTTGACCCAAAGCCCTTATTTTGACCCTATTTTTGACCCAATATTTAAAACTCAAACCCATTTCAAACCTTAAACCCTAATTTTGACCCTAAACCCAAAATTAACCAAAAACCAAATTTTGACATGAAAACCCTAAACCCAAAATTTGACCCAAAACCCAAATTTTAACCCCAAAGCCCTAATTTTGACCCAAAACCCTATCTTAAACTCCAAACCCTAATTCAAACCCTAAACCTAATTTTGATCCCAAACCCTAATTTTAACCCAAAACCCTAATTTTAACCCAAAGCCCTAATTTTGACCCAAAACCCTAATTTTAACCCTAATTTTGACCCAAAATCCTATTTTAAACTCAAAACCCAATTTCAAACCCTAAACCCTAATTTTAACCCAAAGCCCACATTTTGACCCAAAACCCAAATTTTAACCCCAAACCAACCCAAAACCCTATCTTAAACTCCAAACCCTAATTCAAACCCTAAACCGTAATTTTGATCCAAAATCCTAATTATATCCCAAAACCCTAATTTTAACCCAAAGCTCTAATTTTGACCAGAAACCCTAATTTTAACCCAAAATCCTAACTCTAACCGCATTTTTTTACCCAAAACCCTATTTTAAAATCAAAACCCTATTTCAAACCCGAAACCCTAATTTTAACCCAAAGCCCACATTTTGACCCAAAACCCAAATTTTAACCCCCAAAGCCCTAATTTTGACCCAAAACCCTATCTTAAACTCCAAACACTAATTCAAACCCTAAACCGTAATTTTGATCCTAAACCCTAATTATAACCCAAAACCCTAATTTTAACCCAAAGCTCTAATTTTGACCCAAAACACTAATTTTAACCCAAAACCCTATTTTTAACTCAACCCTAATTCAAACCCTAAACCCTAATTTTGATCATAAACCCGAATTTTAACCCAAAACCCTAATTTTAACCCAAAGCCCTAACTTTGACCCGAAACCTTAATTTAAACTCAAAACCTTAATTTTGGTCCTAAACCCTAATTTTAACCCAAAACCCTAATTTTAACCCAAAGCCCTAATTTTGACCCGAAACCCTAATTTTAACCCATTTTTTACCCAAAACCCTATTTTAAACTCAAAACCATATTTCAACCATTAAACCCTAATTCTAACCCTATGTTTGACCCAAAACCCTATTTTTAACACAACCTAAATTCAAACCCTAAACCCTAATTTTGACGAAAAACCCTAATTTGGACCCAAAACCACAATTTGGACCCAAAACCCAAAATTTGACCCAAAGCCCTTATTTTGACACTATTTTTGACCCAATATTTAAAACTCAAAACCCAATTTCAAACCTTAAACCCTAATTTTGACCCTAAACCCAAAATTCGACCCAAAAACCAAATTTTGACATGAAAACCCTAAACCCAAAATTTGACCCAAAACCCAAATTTTAACCCTCAAAGCCCTAATTTTGACCCAAAACCCTATCTTAAACTCCAAACCCTAATTCAAACCCTAAACCGTAATTTTGATCCCAAACCCTAATTTTAACCCAAAACCCTAATTTTAACCTAAAGCCCTAATTTTGACCCGAAACCCTAATTTTAACCCTAATTTTGACCCAAAACCCTATTTTAAACTCAAAACCCAATTTCAAACCCTAAACCCTAATTTTAACCCAAAGCCCACATTTTGACCCAAAACCCAAATTTTAACCCCAAATTACCCAAAACCCTATCTTAAACTCCAAACCCTAATTCAAACCCTAAACCGTAATTTTGATCCTAAATCCTAATTATAACCCAAAACCCTAATTTTAACCCAAAGCTCTAATTTTGACCAAACCCTAAATATAAACCAAAATCCAAACCCAAACCCCACTTTTTTACCCAAAACCCTATTTTAAAATAAAAACCCTATTTCAAACCCGAAACCCTAATTTTAACCCAAAGCCCACATTTTGACCCAAAACCCAAATTTTAACCCCAAAGCCCTAATTTTGACCCAAAACCCTATTTTAAACTCAAAACCTAATTCAAACCCTAAACGTAATTTTGATCCTAAACCCTAAATATAACCCAAAACCCTAATTTTAACCCAAGCTCTATTTTGACCAAACCCTAATTTTACCCAAACCTACTTCTCTTTTTCACCCTATTTTAATCAACCCTTTTCAACCACCCTTTTTCCCACCCCTTTTGCCACCCATTTTACCCCAAAGCCCTATTTTGACCCACCCTATCTTAAACTCCAAACCTAATTCAAACCCTAAACCTAATTTTGATCCTAAACCCAAATTATAACCCAAACCCTAATTTTAACCCAGCTCTAATTTTGATCCAAAAGACTAATTTTAACCCAAAACCCTAACTCTAACCGCATTTTTTTACCCAAAACCCTATTTTTAACTCAACCCTAATTCAAACCCTAAACCCTAATTTTGATCATAAACCCGAATTTTAACCCAAAACCCTAATTTTAACCCAAAGCCCTAACTTTGACCCGAAACCTTAATTTAAACTCAAAACCTTAATTTTGGTCCTAAACCCTAATTTTAACCCAAAACCCTAATTTTAACCCAAAGCCCTAATTTTGACCCGAAACCCTAATTTTAACCCATTTTTTACCCAAAACCCTATTTTAAACTCAAAACCATATTTCAACCATTAAACCCTAATTCTAACCCTATGTTTGACCCAAAACCCTATTTTTAACACAACCTAAATTCAAACCCTAAACCCTAATTTTGACGAAAAACCCTAATTTGGACCCAAAACCCTTACCCAAAACCACAATTTGGACCCAAAACCCAAAATTTGACCCAAAGCCCTTATTTTGACACTATTTTTGACCCAATATTTAAAACTCAAAACCCAATTTCAAACCTTAAACCCTAATTTTGACCCTAAACCCAAAATTCGACCCAAAAACCAAATTTTGACATGAAAACCCTAAACCCAAAATTTGACCCAAAACCCGAATTTTAACCCTCAAAGCCCTAATTTTGACCCAAAACCCTATCTTAAACTCCAAACCCTAATTCAAACCCTAAACCGTAATTTTGATCCCAAACTCTAATTTTAACCCGAAACCCTAATTTTAACCCAAAGCCCTAATTTTGACCCGAAACCCTAATTTTAACCCTAATTTTGACCCAAAACCCTATTTTAAACTCAAAACCCAATTTCAAACCCTAAACCCAAATTTTAACCCAAAGCCCACATTTTGACCCAAAACCCAAATTTAAACCCCAAAGCCCTAATTTTGACCTAAAACCCTATCTTAAACTCCAAACCCTAATTCAAACCCTAAACCGTAATTTTGATCCTAAATCCTAATTATAACCCAAAACCCTAATTTTAACCCAAAGCTCTAATTTTGACCCGAAACCCTAATTTTAACCCAAAATCCTAACTCTAACCGCATTTTTTTACCCAAAACCCTATTTTAAAATCAAAACCCTATTTCAAACCCGAAACCCTAATTTTAACCCAAAGCCCACATTTTGACCCAAAACCCAAATTTTAACCCCAAAGCCCTAATTTTGACCCAAAACCCTATCTTAAACTCCAAACCCTAATTTAAACACTAAACCGTAATTTTGATCCTAAACCCTAATATAACCCAAAACCCTAATTTTAACCCAATCTAATTTGACAAACCTAATTTTAACCAAACCTAATTATTTACCCAAACTATTTTAATCAAACCCTATTTCAAACCCAAACCCTAATTTTAACCCAAAACCCACATTTTGACCCAAAACCCAAATTTTAACCCCAAAGCCCTAATTTTGACCAAACCCTATCTTAAACTCCAAACCTAATTCAAACCCTAAACCATTTTGATCCTAAACCCAAATTATAACCCAAAACCCTAATTTTGACTTTTCCACTATTTTAAACTTCTATCCAAAACCCTATTTTTAACTCAACCTAATTCAAACCCTAAACCCTAATTTGATCATAACCCTAATTTTAACCCAAAACCCTAATTTTAACCCAAAGCCCTAATTTTGACCAAAACCTAATTTAAACTCAAAACCTTAATTTGTCCTAAACCTAATTTAACAAAACCTAATTTTAACCAAACATAATTTTACCCAAAACCTATTTTAAACTCAAAACCTATTAAATAATAACCTATTTTTGACCTAAAACCCTATTTAACCCAACCTAATTTTAACCCAAACCCTAATTTGATATTAAATCAACCCTAATTCGAACCCAAAACCCAATTTTTAACCCAAAACCCAAATTTTAACCCAAAACCTAATTTTAACAACTATTTTTGACCCAAATATTTTAAACTCAAAACCCTATTTCAAACCTAAAACCTATTTTGACTAAAACCCAAATTTTAACCCAAACCTAATTTTGATAAAATAAACCCAATTTAACCCTAAACTAATTTTAACCCAAACCCTAATTTTAACCCAAAACCCTAATTTTAACTAACCCTAATTTACCTAAACTAATAACCTAATTCAAACCCTAAACCCTAATTTTGACCTAAAACCCAATTTTTAACCCAAAACCTAATTTACCAAATAATTTTACCCAAACCCTATTTTAAACTCCACTATTTCAAACCTAAACCCTAATTTTGACCCAAAACCCTAATTTTAACCAATTTTTAACCCAAACCTATTTCCCAACTTTTAACTATTTTTCAAACCCTAATTTTGACCAAACTTTTTCCTAATTTTAACCCAAAACCTATTTTTAACCCAAAGCCCTAATTTTGACCCAAACCCTTCCCCCCTATTTTTGACCCAAACCCTATTTTAAACTCAAACCTAATTTCAAACCCTAAACCCTAATTTTGACTACCCCAAACCCTTTAACCCAAACCTAAATTTTACCCTAAACCCTAATTTTGACCCAAAACCCTATTTTTAAACTCCAAAACCCTAATTTTGACCCAAAACCCTAATTTTGACCCAAAACCTAAATTTGACCCAAAACCCTAATTTTGACCCAACCCTATTTTACCCAAACCCTATTTTGACTCAAAACCCTAATTTACCCTAAACCCTAATTTTAAACCCTAATTTTGACCCAAAACCCTATTTTAAACTCAAAACCCAATTTTAAACCCTAAAACCCTAATTTTAACCCAAAGCCCAATTTTGACCCAAAACCCAAATTTTAACCCCAAACCCTAATTTTGACCCAAAACCCTATCTTAAACTCCAAACCCTAATTCAAACCCTAAAACCGTAATTTTGATCCCAAACCCTAATTTTAACCCGAAACCCTAATTTTAACCCAAAGCCCTAATTTTGACCAGAAACCCTAATTTTAACCCAAAATCCTAACTCTAACCGCATTTTTTTACCCAAAACCCTATTTTAAACTCAAAACCCTATTTCAAACCCTTAACCGTAATTTTAACCCAAAGCCCACATTTTGACCCAAAACCCAAATTTTAACCCCCAAAGCCCTAATTTTGACCCAAAACCCTATCTTAAACTCCAAACACTAATTCAAACCCTAAACCGTAATTTTGATCCTAAACCCTAATTATAACCCAAAACCCTAATTTTAACCCAAAGCTCTAATTTTGACCCAAAACACTAATTTTAACCCAAAACCCTAACTCTAACCGCATTTTTTTTACCCAAAACCCTATTTTTAACTCAACCCTAATTCAAACCCTAAACACTAATTTTGATCATAAACCCGAATTTTAACCCAAAACCCTAATTTTAACCCAAAGCCCTAACTTTGACCCGAAACCTTAATTTAAACTCAAAACCTTAATTTTGGTCCTAATCCCTAATTTTAACCCAAAACCCTAATTTTAACCCAAAGCCCTAATTTTGACTCGAAACCCTAATTTTAACCCATTTTTTACCCAAAACCCTATTTTAAACTCAAAACCATATTTCAACCATTAAACCCTAATTCTAACCCTATGTTTGACCCAAAACCCTATTTTTAACACAACCTAAATTCAAACCCTAAACCCTAATTTTGACGAAAACCCTAATTTGGACCCAAAACCCAACTTTGACCAAAACCACAACTTGGACCCAAAACCCAAAATTTGACCCAAAGCCCTTATTTTGACCCTATTTTTTACCCATTATTTTAAACTCAAAACCCAATTTCATTCCTTAAACCCTAATTTTGACCTAAAACCCAAAATTCACCAAAAACCAAATTTTGACATGAAAACCCTAAACCCAAAATTTGACCCAAAACCCTAATTTTAACCCAGAAGCCCTAATTTTGACCCAAAACCCTATCTTAAACTCCAAACCCTATTTCAAAACCCTAAACCCTAATTTTGACCCTAAACCCTCATTTTAACCCAAAACCCTAATTTTAACCTAAAGCCCTAATTTTAAACCCAAACCCTAATTTTAACCCTAATTTTGACCCAAAACCCTATTTTAAACTCAAAACCCAATTTCAAACCCTAAACCCTAATTTTAACCCAAAGCCCACATTTTGACCCAAAACCCAAATTTTAACCCCAAAACCCTATCTTAAACTCCAAACCCTAATTCAAACCCTAAACCCTAATTTTGATCCTAAATCCTAAATATAACCCAAAACCCTAATTTTAACCCAAAGCTCTAATTTTGACCCAAAAGACTAATTTTAACCCCAAAATCCTAACTCTAACCTCATTTTTTTTACCCAAAACCCTATTTTAAAATCAAAACCCTATTTCAAACCCGAAACCCTAATTTTAACCCAAAGCCCACATTTTGACCCAAAACCCAAATTTTAACCCCCAAAGCCCTAATTTTGACCCAAAACCCTATCTTAAACTCCAAACACTAATTCAAACCCTAAACCGTAATTTTGATCCTAAACCCAAATTATAACCCAAAACCCTAATTTTAACCCAAAGCTCTAATTTTGACCCAAAAGACTAATTTTAACCCAAAACCCTAACTCTAACCGCATTTTTTTTTACCCAAAACCCTATTTTTAACTCAACCCTAATTCAAACCCTAAACACTAATTTTGATCATAAACCCGAATTTTAACCCAAAACCCTAATTTTAACCCAAAGCCCTAACTTTGACCCGAAACCTTAATTTAAACTCAAAACCTTAATTTTGGTCCTAATCCCTAATTTTAACCCAAAACCCTAATTTTAACCCAAAGCCCTAATTTTGACCCGAAACCCTAATTTTAACCCATTTTTTACCCAAAACCCTATTTTAAACTCAAAACCATATTTCAACCATTAAACCCTAATTCTAACCCTATGTTTGACCCAAAACCCTATTTTTAACACAACCTAAATTCAAACCCTAAACCCTAATTTTGACGAAAAACCCTAATTTGGACCCAAAACCCAACTTTTGACCCAAAACCACAACTTGGACCCAAAACCCAAAATTTGACCCAAAGCCCTTATTTTGACCCTATTTTTGACCCAATATTTAAAACTCAAAACCTAATTTCAAACCTTAAACCCTAATTTTGACCCTAAACCCAAAATTCGACCAAAAAACCAAATTTTGACATGAAAACCCTAAACCCAAAATTTGACCCAAAACCCAAATTTTAACCCTCAAAGCCCTAATTTTGACCCAAAACCCTATCTTAAACTCCAAACCCTAATTCAAACCCTAAACCGTAATTTTGATCCCAAACCCTAATTTTAACCCGAAACCCTAATTTTAACCCAAAGCCCTAATTTTGACCCGAAACCCTAATTTTAACCCTAATTTTGACCCAAAATCCTATTTTAAACTCAAAACCCAATTTCAAACCCTAAACCCTAATTTTAACCCAAAGCCCACATTTTGACCCAAAACCCAAATTTTAACCCCAAAGCCCTAATTTTGACCCAAAACCCTATCTTAAACTCCAAACCCTAATTCAAACCCTAAACCGTAATTTTGATCCAAAATCCTAATTATATCCCAAAACCCTAATTTTAACCCAAAGCTCTAATTTTGACCAGAAACCCTAATTTTAACCCAAAATCCTAACTCTAACCGCATTTTTTTACCCAAAACCCTATTTTAAAATCAAAACCCTATTTCAAACCCGAAACCCTAATTTTAACCCAAAGCCCACATTTTGACCCAAAACCCAAATTTTAACCCCAAAGCCCTAATTTTGACCCAAAACCCTATCTTAAACTCCAAACACTAATTCAAACCCAAAACCGTAATTTTGATCCTAAACCCTAATTATAACCCAAAACCCTAATTTTAACCCAAAGCTCTAATTTTGACCCAAAACACTAATTTTAACCCAACACCCTAACGCTAACCCATTTCCCAAAACCCTATTTTTACTCAAACCCTAATTCAAACCCTAAACCCTAATTTTGATCATAAACCCGAATTTTAACCCATTCCCAAAACCCTAATTTTAACCCAAAGCCCTAACTTTACCCCAAAACTCTTAATTTAAACTCAAAACCTTAATTTTGGTCCTAAACCCTAATTTACCACCTAATTTTAACCCAAAACCCTAATTTTAACCCAAAGCCCTAATTTTGACTCGAAACCCTAATTTTAACCCATTTTTTACCCAAAACCCTATTTTAAACTCAAAACCATATTTCAACCATTAAACCCTAATTCTAACCCTATGTTTGACCCAAAACCCTATTTTTAACACAACCTAAATTCAAACCCTAAACCCTAATTTTGACGAAAAACCCTAATTTGGACCCAAAACCCAACTTTTGACCCAAAACCACAACTTGGACCCAAAACCCAAAATTTGACCCAAAGCCCTTATTTTGACCCTATTTTTGACCCAATATTTAAAACTCAAAACCTAATTTCAAACCTTAAACCCTAATTTTGACCCTAAACCCAAAATTCGACCAAAAAACCAAATTTTGACATGAAAACCCTAAACCCAAAATTTGACCCAAAACCCAAATTTTAACCCCCAAAGCCCTAATTTTGACCCAAAACCCTATCTTAAACTCCAAACCCTAATTCAAACCCTAAACCGTAATTTTGATCCCAAACCCTAATTTTAACCCGAAACCCTAATTTTAACCCAAAGCCCTAATTTTGACCAGAAACCCTAATTTTAACCCTAATTTTGACCCAAAACCCTATTTTAAACTCAAAACCCAATTTCAAACCCTAAACCCTAATTTTAACCCAAAGCCCACATTTTGACCCAAAACCCAAATTTTAACCCCAAAATCCCAAAACCCTATCTTAAACTCCAAACCCTAATTCAAACCCTAAACCGTAATTTTGATCCAAAATCCTAATTATAACCCAAAACCCTAATTTTAACCCAAAGCTCTAATTTTGACCCGAAACCCTAATTTTAACCCAAAATCCTAACTCTAACCGCATTTTTTTACCCAAAACCCTATTTTAAAATCAAAACCCTATTTCAAACCCGAAACCCTAATTTTAACCCAAAGCCCACATTTTGACCCAAAACCCAAATTTTAACCCCGAAGCCCTAATTTTGACCCAAAACCCTATCTTAAACTCCAAACACTAATTTAAACCCTAAACCTTAATTTTGATCCTAAACCCAAATTATAACCCAAAGCCCTAATTTTAACCCAAAGCTCTAATTTTGACCAAAAAACTTTAACAAATTTAACTCTAACCACTTTTTTCCCAAAACCCTAATTTTAACCCAAACCCTAATTCAAACCCTAACCATAATTTTGATCATAAACCCGAATTTTAATCCAAAGCCCTAATTTTAACCCAAAGCCCTAACTTTGACCCAAAACCTTAATTTAAACTCAAAACCTTAATTTTGGTCCTAAACCCTAATTTTAACCCAAAGCGCTAATTTTGACCCGAAACCCTAATTTTAACCCATTTATACCCAAAACCCTATTTTAAACTCAAAACCATATTTCAACCATTAAACCCTAATTCTAACCCTATGTTTGACCCAAAACCCTATTTTTAACCAAACCTAAATTCAAACCCTAAACCCTAATTTTGATAATTTGGACCCAAAACCCTAATTTGGACCCAAAACGACAATTTGGACCCAAAACCCAAAATTTGACCCAAAGCCCTTATTTTGACACTATTTTTGACCCAATATTTAAAACTCAAAACCCAATTTCAAACCTTAAACCCTAATTTTGACCCTAAACCCAAAATTCGAGCCAAAAACCAAATTTTGACATGAAAACCCTAAACCCAAAATTTGACCCAAAACCCAAATTTTAACCCTCAAAGCCCTAATTTTGACCCAAAACCCTATCTTAAACTCCAAACCCTAATTCAAACCCTAAACCGTAATTTTGATCCCAAACCCTAATTTTAACCCAAAACCCTAATTTTAACCTAAAGCCCTATTTTTGACCAGAAACCCTAATTTTAACCCTAATTTTGACCCAAAACCCTATTTTAAACTCAAAACCCAATTTCAAACCCTAAACCCTAATTTTAACCCAAAGCCCACATTTTGACCCAAAACCCAAATTTTAACCCCAAACCCTACCCAAACCCTATCTTAAACTCCAAACCCTAATTCAAACCCTAAACAGTATTTTTGATCCTAAATCCTAATTATATCCCAAAACCCTTATTTTAACCCAAAGCTCTAATTTTGACCCGAAACCCTAATTTTAACCCAAAATCCTAACTCTAACCGCATTTTTTACCCAAAACCCTATTTTAAAATCAAAACCCTATTTCAAACCCGAAACCCTAATTTTAACCCAAAGCCCACATTTTGACCCAAAACCCAAATTTTAACCCCCAAAGCCCTAATTTTGACCCAAAACCCTATCTTAAACTCCAAACACTAATTCAAACCCTAAACCGTAATTTTGATCCGAAACCCTAAATATAACCCAAAACCCTAATTTTAACCCAAAGCTCTAATTTTGACCCAAAACCCTAATTATAACCCGAAACCCTAATTCTAACCGCATTTTTTTTCCAAAACCCTATTTTTAAATCAAACCCTAATTCAAACCCTAAACCCTAATTTTGATCATAAACCCAATTTTTACCCAAAACCCTAATTTTAACCCAAAGCCCTAACTTTGACCCAAAACCTTAATTTAAACTCAAAACCCTAATTTTGGTCCTAAACCCTAATTTTAACCCAAAACCCTAATTTTAACCCAAAGCCCTAATTTTGACCCTCCCTAATTTTAACCCATTTTTTACCCAAAACCCTATTTTAAACTCAAAACCATATTTCAACCATTAAACCCTAATTCTAACCCTATGTTTGACCCAAAACCCTATTTTAACACAACCTAAATTCAAACCCAAAACCCTAATTTTAACCCAAAGCTCTAATTTTGACCCAAAACCCAACTTTTGGACCCAAAACCCAATTTGGACCCAAAACCCAAAATTTGACCCAAAGCCCTTATTTTGACCCTATTTTTGACCCAATATTTAAAACTCAAAACCTAATTTCAAACCTTAAACCCTAATTTTGACTCCTAAACCCAAAATTCACCCAAAAACCAAATTTTGACATGAAAACCCTAAACCCAAAATTTGACCTAAAACCCAATTTTTAACCCCCAAAGCCCTAATTTTGACCCAAAACCCTATCTTAAACTCCAAACCCTAATTCAAACCCTAAACCGTAATTTTGATCCTAAATCCTAATTATAACCCAAAACCCTAATTTTAACCCAAAACCCTAATTTTGACCAAACCCTAATTTTAATCCTAATTTTGACCCAAAACCCTATTTTAAACTCAAAACCCAATTTCAAACCCTAAACCCTAATTTTAACCCAAAGCCCACATTTTGACCCAAAACCCAAATTTTAACCCCCAAAACCCTATCTTAAACTCCAAACCCTAATTCAAACCCTAAACCGTAATTTTGATCCTAAATCCTAATTATATCCCAAAACCCTAATTTTAACCCAAAGCTCTAATTTTGACCAAAACCCTAATTTTAACCCAAAATGATAAATCTTACCGCAATTTTTTACCCAAAACCCTATTTTAAAATCAAAACCCTATTTCAAACCCTAAACCCTAATTTTAACCCAAAGCCCACATTTTGACCCAAAACCCAAATTTTAACCCCAAAGCCCTAATTTTGACCCAAAACCCTATCTTAAACTCCAAACACTAATTCAAACCCTAAACCGTAATTTTGATCCTAAACCCTAATTATAACCCAAAACCCTAATTTTAACCCAAAGCTCTAATTTTGACCCAAAACACTAATTTTAACCCAAAACCCTAACTCTAACCCTTTTTTCCCAAAACCCTATTTTTAACTCAACCCTAATTCAAACCCTAAACCTTGATCATAAACCCAATTTTAACCCAAAACCCTAATTTTAACCCAAAGCCCTAACTTTGACCCAAACCCTTATTTAAACTCAAAACCTTTTGGTCCTAAACCCTAATTTTAACCCAAAACCCTAATTTTAACACAAAGCCCTAATTTTGACTCGAAACCCTAATTTTAACCCATTTTTTACCCAAAACCCTATTTTAAACTCAAAACCATATTTCAACCATTAAACCCTAATTCTAACCCTATGTTTGACCCAAAACCCTATTTTTAACACAACGTAAATTCAAATCCTAAACCCTAATTTTGACGAAAAACCCTAATTTGGACCCAAAACCCAACTTTTGACCCAAAACCACAACTTGGACCCAAAACCCAAAATTTGACCCAAAGCCCTTATTTTGACCCTATTTTTGACCCAATATTTAAAACTCAAAACCTAATTTCAAACCTTAAACCCTAATTTTGACCCTAAACCCAAAATTCAAAACCAAACCAAATTTTGACATGAAAACCCTCAAACCCAAAATTTTGACCCAAAACCCAAATTTTAACCCCCAAAGCCCTAATTTTGACCCAAAACCCTATCTTAAACTCCAAACCCTAATTCAAACCCTAAACCGTAATTTTGATCCCAAACCCTAATTTTAACCCGAAACCCTAATTTTAACCCAAAGCCCTAATTTTGACCCGAAACCCTAATTTTAACCCTAATTTTGACCCAAAACCCTATTTTAAACTCAAAACCCAATTTCAAACCCTAAACCCTAATTTTAACCCAAAGCCCACATTTTGACCCAAAACCCAAATTTTAACCCAAACCCATTTTGACCCAAAACCCTATCTTAAACTCCAAACCCTAATTCAAACCCTAAACCGTAATTTTGATCCTAAATCCTAATTATAACCCAAAACCCTAATTTTAACCCAAAGCTCTAATTTTGACCCGAAACCCTAATTTTAACCCAAAATCCTAACTCTAACCGCATTTTTTTACCCAAAACCCTATTTTAAAATCAAAACCCTATTTCAAACCCGAAACCCTAATTTTAACCCAAAGCCCACATTTTGACCCAAAACCCAAATTTTAACCCCCAAAGCCCTAATTTTGACCCAAAACCCTATCTTAAACTCCAAACACTAATTCAAACCCTAAACCGTAATTTTGATCCTAAACCCTAATTATAACCCAAAACCCTAATTTTAACCCAAAGCTCTAATTTTGACCCAAAACACTAATTTTAACCCAAAACCCTAACTCTAACCGCATTTTTTTTACCCAAAACCCTATTTTTAACTCAACCCTAATTCAAACCCTAAACCCTAATTTTGATCATAAACCCGAATTTTAACCCAAAACCCTAATTTTAACCCAAAGCCCTAACTTTGACCCGAAACCTTAATTTAAACTCAAAACCTTAATTTTGGTCCTAAACCCTAATTTTAACCCAAAACCCTAATTTTAACCCAAAGCCCTAATTTTGACTCGAAACCCTAATTTTAACCCATTTTTTACCCAAAACCCTATTTTAAACTCAAAACCATATTTCAACCATTAAACCCTAATTCTAACCCTATGTTTGACCCAAAACCCTATTTTTAACACAACCTAAATTCAAACCCTAAACCCTAATTTTGACGAAAAACCCTAATTTGGACCCAAAACCCAACTTTTGACCCAAAACCACAACTTGGACCCAAAACCCAAAATTTGACCCAAAGCCCTTATTTTGACCCTATTTTTGACCCAATATTTAAAACTCAAAACCTAATTTCAAACCTTAAACCCTAATTTTGACCCTAAACCCAAAATTCGACCCAAAAACCAAATTTTGACATGAAAACCCTAAACCCAAAATTTGACCCAAAACCAAAATTTTAACCCGTCAAAGCCCTAATTTTGACCCAAAACCCTATTTTAAACTCCAAACCCTAATTCAAACCCTAAACCGTAATTTTGATCCCAAACCCTAATTTTAATCCAAAACCCTAATTTTAACCTAAAGCCCTAATTTTGACCCGAAACCCTAATTTTAACCCTAATTTTGACCCAAAACCCTATTTTAAACTCAAAACCCAATTTCAAACCCTAAACCCTAATTTTAACCCAAAGCCCACATTTTGACCCAAAACCCAAATTTTAACCCCACAACTTTCAAAACCCTATCTTAAACTCCAAACCCTAATTCAAACCCTAAACCGTAATTTTGATCCTAAATCCTAATTATAACCCAAAACCCTAATTTTAACCCAAAGCTCTAATTTTGACCCGAAACCCTAATTTTAACCCAAAATCCTAACTCTAACCGCATTTTTTTACCCAAAACCCTATTTTAAAATCAAAACCCTATTTCAAACCCGAAACCCTAATTTTAACCCAAAGCCCACATTTTGACCCAAAACCCAAATTTTAACCCCCAAAGCCCTAATTTTGACCCAAAACCCTATCTTAAACTCCAAACACTAATTTAAACCCTAAACCGTAATTTTGATCCTAAACCCTAATTATAACCCAAAACCCTATTTTTACCCACCTTTCCCACCATTTTACCCACCTAACCTAACCCTTTTTTCCAAAACCCTATTTTTAACTCAACCCTAATTCAAACCCTAAACCCTAATTTTGATCATAAACCCGAATTTTAACCCAAAACCCTAATTTTAACCCAAAGCCCTAACTTTGACCCGAAACCTTAATTTAAACTCAAAACCCTAATTTTAACACAAAACCCTAATTTTAACCCAAAGCCCTAATTTTGACCTGAAACCCTAATTTTAACCCATTTTTTACCCAAAACCCTATTTTAAACTCAAAACCATATTTCAACCATTAAACCCTAATTC
>JAUPTC010000015.1:2275320-2437924 GCA_030762895.1 Sophora flavescens
CTAAACCCTATTTCAAACCCTAATTTGGAACCTAAACCCTAATTTGGAACCTAAACCCTAAATTTGACCCAGAACCCTAATATCGACCCTAAAGCCAAATTCTAACCCTAAACACTAATTTTGACCCTAAACCCTAAATTTGACCCAGAACCCTAATTTCGACCCGAAACCCTAAAATTGACTCAAAACCCTTATTTTAACCTAGAACCCTAATTTTGACACGAAACCCTAATTTAAACTCAAATCTCTATTTCAAACCCTAAACCCTACTTTTGACCTAGAACCCTAATTTTGACCCGAAACCCTAATTTTAAACCAAAACCCAAATTCTAATCGTATTTTTGACCCAAAACCCAATTTGTAATTCAAAACCTTAATTCAAACCCTAAACTCTAATTTTGACCCAAAACCCTAATTTTGACCCAATACCAAAATTTTAACCCAAAACCCTAATTTTAACCCAAAGCACTACTATTGACCCGAAACCCTAATTCAAACTCTAATTTTGACCCTAAACCCTAATTTTGACCCAGAATCCAAATTTTGACCCAAAACCCTTATTCTAACCCTATTTTGACCCAAAACCCTATTTTTAACTCAAAACCCTAATTCAAACCCTAAACCCTATTTTTGACCCAAAACCCTATTTCAAACCCTAAACCCTAATTTTGTCCCTAAACCCTAAATTTGACCCAGAACCCTAATTCTAACCCTAAGCCCTAATTTTAACCCAGAACCCTAATTTTGACCCAAAATCCTAATTTTAACCCAAGACCCTTATTCTAACCCTATTTTTGACCCAAAAACCCTATTTTTAACTCAACCCGAATTCAAACCCTAAACCCTAATTTTGACCCTAAACCCAAAATTTGACCCAAAAACCTAATTTTCACTCAAAACCCTAATGCAAACCCTAAACCCCTATGTTTGACCCAAAACCCTAAATTGGACCAAAAACCATAATTTTAACCCAAAGCCCTAATTTTGACCCAAAACCTTATTTTTGACCCACAATCCAATTTTAAACTCAAAAACCTATTTCAAACCCTAATTTGGACACTAAACCCTAAATTTGACAGAACCCTATTTTTTATCCGAAACCCTAATTTTAACCAAAACCTTAATTTTACCCCAGACCCTAAATTTGACCCAAAATCCTAATTTTGCCCTGAAACCCTAAATTTTGATCCAAACCCCGAATTATAACCAAAAACCCTAATTCTAACCTTATTTTTTACCCAAAACCCCATTTTTAACTCAAAACCCTAATTCAATCCCTAAACCCTAATTTTGATCCTAAACCCAAAATTTGACCCAAAAACCTAATTTGGATCCGAAACCCTAATTCTAACCATATTTCTAACCCAAAAACCTATTTTTCACTCAAAACCCTAATTCAAACCATAAACCCCTATGTTTGGGAACCAAAACCCTAATTTTAACCCAAAGCCCTAATTCTAACCCAATTTTTGACCTAATTTTGATCCAAACCCTTATTTTAACCCAGAACCCTAATTTAAACTCAAATCCCTATTTCAAACCCTAAACCCTACTTTTGACCCAGAACCCTAACTTTGACCCGAAACCCTAATTTTAAACCAAAACCCAAATTCTAATCCTATTTTTGCCCCAAAACCCTATTTGTAACTCAAAACCTTAATTCAAACCCTAAACTCTAATTTGGACCCAAAACCCTAATTTTGACCCAATACCAAAATTTTAACCCAAAACCATAATTTTAACCCAAAGCACTAATATTGACCCCAAACCCTAATTCAAACTCTAATTTTGACCCTAAACCCTAATTTTGACCCAGAATCCTAATTTTGACCCAAAACCCTAATTTTAACCCAAAACCCTAATTTTAACCCTATTTTGACCCAAAACCCTATTTTTAACTCAAAACCCTAATTCAAACTCTAAACCCTATTTTTGACCCAAAACCCTATTTCAAACCCTAAACCCTAAATTTGACCCAGAACCCTAATTCTAACCGTAAGCCCTAATTTTGACCCAGAACCCTAATTTTGACCCAAAATCCTAATTTTAACCCAAGACCCTAATTCTAACCCTATTTTTGACCCAAAACCCTATTTTTAACTCAACCCTAATTCAAACCCTAAACCCTAATTTTGACCCTAAACCCAAAATTTGACCCAAAAACCTAATTTTCACTCAAAACCCTAATTCAAACCCTAAACCCCTATGTTTGACCCAAAACCCTAAATTGGACCAAAAACCCTAATTTTAACCCAAAGCCCTAATTTTGACCCAAAACCCTATTTTTGACCCACAACCCAATTTTAAACTCAAAACCCTATTTCAAACCCTAATTTGGACACTAAACCCTAAATTTGACAGAACCCTAATTTTTATCTGAAACCCTAATTTTACCCCCAACCCTAAATTTGACCCAAAACCCTACTTTTGCCGTGAAACCCTAAATTTTGACCCAAAACCCTAATTTTAACCAAAAACCCTAATTCTAACCTATTTTTAACCCAAAACCCCATTTTTAACTCAAAACCCTAATTCAAACCCTAAACCCTAATTTTGATCCTAAACCCAAAATTTGACCCAAAAACCTAATTTTGTTCCGAAACCCTAATTTTAACCCGAAACCCTAATTCTAACCATATTTCTAACCAAAAAACCTATTTTTCACTCAAAACCCTAATTCAAACCCTAAACCCCTATGTGTGACCCAAATCCCTAATTTGGAACCAAAACCCTAATTTTAACCCAAAGCCCTAATTCTAACCCAATTTTTGACCAAACACCCTATTTTATACTAAACCCTATTTCAAACCCTAATTTGGAACCTAAACCCTAAATTTGACCTAGAACCCTAATATCGACCCGAAAGCCAAATTCTAACCCTATACCCTACTTTTGACCCAAAAACCTAATTTTGACCCAGAACCCTAATATCGACCCGAAAGCCAAATTCTAACCCTAAACCCTAATTTTGACCCTGAACCCTAAATTTCACCCAGAACCCTAATTTCGACCCGAACCCCTAAATTTTGACGCAAAACCCTAATTCTAGCCCTGTTTTTGACCCAAAACCCTAATTGGGACCAAAAACCTAATTTTGATCCAACACCCTTATTTTAACCCAGAACCCTACTTTTCACCCAGAACCCTAATTTTGACCCGAAACCCTAATTTTAAACCAAAACCCAAATTCTAAACCTATTTTTGACCCAAAACCCTATTTATAACTCAAAACCTTAATTCAAACCCTAAACTCTAATTTCCAAAACCCTTACCAACCCAAAACCCTATAACAATTGCCAAACCCTAATTCAAATTCTAATTTTGACCCTAAACCCTAATTTTGACCCAGAATCCTAATTTTGACCTAAAACCCTAATTTTAACCCAAAACCCTAATTCTAACCCTATTTTGACCCAAAACCCTATTTTTAACTCAAAACCCTAATTCAAACCCTAAACCCTATTTTTGACCCAAACCCTATTTCAAACCCTAAACCCTAATTTTGTCCCTAAACCCTAAATTTGACCCAGAAGTCTAATTCTAACCCTAAGCCCTAATTTTGACCCAGAACCGTAATTTTGACACAAAATCCTAATTTTAACCCAAAACCCTAATTCTAACCCTATTTTTGACCCAAAACCCTATTTTTAACTCAACCCTAATTCAAACCCTAAACCCTAATTTTGACCCTAAACCCAAAATTTGACCCAAAAACCTAATTTTCACTCAAAACCCTAAATCAAACCCTAAACCCCTATGTTTGACCCAAAACCCTAAATTGGTCCAAAAACCCTAATTTTAACCCAAATTCATAATTTTGACCCAAAACCCTATTTTTGACCAAAAACCCTATTTTTGACCCACAACCCAATTTTAAACTCAAAACCCTATTTCAAACCCAAATTTGGACACTAAACCCTAAATTTGAGAGAACCCTAATTTTTATCCGAAACCCTAATTTTACCCAAAACCTTAATTTTACCCCCAACCCTAAATTTTACCCAAAACCCTAATTTTGCCCTGAAACCCTAAATTTTGACCCAAAACCCAAATTTTAACCAAAAACCCTAATTCTAACCTTATTTTTTACCCAAAACCCCATTTTTAACTCAAAACCCTATTTCAAACCCTAAACCCTAATTTTGATCCTAAACCCAAAATTTGACCCAAAAACCTAATTTTGATCCGAAACCCTAATTCTGACCATATTTCTAACCCAAAAACCTACTTTTCACTAAAAACCCTAATTCAAACCCTAAACCCCTATGTTTGACTCGAATCCCTAATTTTGAACCAAAACCCTAATTTTAACCCAAAGCCCTAATTCTTACCCAATTTTTGACCAAACACCCTATTTTATACTAAACCCTATTTCAAACACTAATTTGGACCCTAAACCCTAAATTTGACTCAGAACCCTACTTTTGACCCAGAACCAAAATTTTGACCCGAAATCCTAATTTTAAACCAAAACCCAAATTCTAATCCTATTTTTGACCCAAAACCCTATTTGTAACTCAAAACCTTAATTCAAACCCTAAACTCTAATTTTGCCCCAAAACCCTAATTTTAACCCAAAACCCTAATTTTAACCCAAAGCACTAATATTGACCCAAAACCCTAATTCAAACTCTAATTTTGACCCTAAACCCTAATTTTGACCCAATACCAAAATTTTAACCCAAAACCCTAATTCAAACTCTACTTTTGACCCTAAACCCTAATTTTGACCCAGAATCCTAATTTTGACCCAAAACCCTAATTTTAACCCAAAACCCTAATTCTAACCCTATTTTGACCCAAAACCCTATTTTAACTCAAAACCCTAATTCAAACCCTAAACCCTATTTTTGACCCAAAACCCTATTTCAAACCCTAAACCCTAATTTTGTCCCTAAACCATAAATTTGACCCAGAACCCTAATTCTAACCCTAAGCCCTAATTTTGACCCAGAACCCTAATTTTGACCCAAAATCATAATTTTAACCCAAAACCATAATTCTAACCCTATTTTTGACCCAAAACCTTAGTTTAAACTCAACCCTAATTCAAACCCTATACCCAAAATTTGACCCCAAATCCAAAATTTGACCCAAAAACCTAATTTTCACTCAAAAACCTAATTCAAACCCTAAACCCCTATGTTTGACCCAAAACCCTAATTTGAACCAAAAACCCTAATTTTTACCCAAAACCCTATTTTTGACCCGCAACCCAATTTTAAACTCAACCCTATTTCAAACCCTAATTTTAACACTAAACCATAAATTTGACAGAACCCTAATTTTTATCCGAAACCCTAATTTTACCCAAAACCTTAATTCAAACTCTAATTTTGGCCCTAAACCCTAATTTTGACCCAGAATCCTAATTTAGACCCAAAACCCTAATTTTAACCCAAAACCCTAATTCTAACCCTATTTTGACCCAAAACCCTATTTTAACCCAAAACCCTAATTCAAACCCTAAACCCTATTTTTGACCCAAAACCCTATTTCAAACCCTAAACCCTGTTTTTGACCCAAAACCCTATTTCAAACCCTAAACCATAAATTTGACCCAGAACCCTAATTCTAACCCTAAGCCCTAATTTTGACCCAAAACCATAATTTTAACCCAAAACCATAATTCTAACCCTATTTTTGACCCAAAACCTTATTTTAAACTCAACCCTAATTCAAACCCTAAACCCAAATTTTGACCCCAAACCCAAAATTTGACCCAAAAACCTAATTTTCACTCAAAAACCTAATTCAAACCCTAAACCCCTATGTTTGACCCAAAACCCTAATTTGAACCAAAAACCCTAATTTTAACCCAAAACCCTATTTTTGACCCGCAACCCAATTTTAAACTCAAAACCCTATTTCAAACCCTAATTTTAACACTAAACCCTAAATTTGACAGAACCCTAATTTTTATCCGAAACCCTAATTTTGCCCCGAAACCCTAAATTTTGACCCAAAACCCTAATTTTAACCAAAAACCCTAATTCAAACCTTATTTTTTACCCAAAACCCCATTTTTAACTCAAAACCCTAATTCAAACCCAAAACCCTAATTTTGATCCAAAACCCAAAATTTGACCCAAAAACCTAATTTTGATCCGAAACCCTAATTTTAACCCGAAACCCAAATTCTAACCTTATTTCTAACCCAAAAACCTATTTTTAACTCAAAACCCTAATTCAAACCCTAAACCCCTATGTTTGACTCAAAACCCTAATTTGGAACCAAACGCTAATTTTAACCCAAAGCCCTAATTCTAACCCTATTTTTGACCCAACACCCTATTTTATACTAAACCCTATTTCAAACCCTAATTTGGACCCTAAACCCAAAAATTTGACCCAGAACCCTAATATCGACCCGAAAGCCAAATTTTAACCCTAAACCCTAAGTTTGACCCTAAACCCAAAATTTGACCCAAAAACCTAATTTTCAATCAAACCCCTAATTCAAACCCTATGTTTGACCCAAAACCCTAAATTGGACCAAAAACCCAAATTTTAACCCAAAGCCCTAATTTTGACCCAAAACCCTATTTTTGAACCACAACCCAATTTTAAACACAAAACCCTATTTCAAACCCTAATTTGGACACTAAACCATAAATTTGATAGAACCCTAATTTTTATCTGAAACCCTAATTTTACCCAAAACCTTAATTTTACCCCCAATCCTAAATTTGACCCAAAATCCTAATTTTGCCCTGAAACCCTAAATCTAACCTTATTTTTTACCCAAAACCCCATTTTTAACTCAAAACCCTAATTCAAACCCTAAACCCTAATTTTGATCCTAAACCCAAAATTTGACCCAAAAACCTAAATTTGATCCGAAACTCTAATTCTAACCATATTTCTAACAAAAAAACCTATTTTTCGCTCAAAACCCTAATTCAAACCCTAAACCCCTATGTTTGACTCAAATCCCTAATTTGGAACCAAAACACTATTTTTAACCCAAAGCCCTAATTCTAACCCAATTTTTGACCAAACACCCTATTTTATACTAAACCCTATTTCAAACCCTAATTTGGACCCTAAACCCTAAATTTGACCCAGAACCCTAATATCGACCCGAAAGCCAAATTCCAACCCTAAACCCTAATTTTGACCCTAAACCCTAAATTTGACCCAGAACCCTAATTTCGACCCGAACCCCTAAATTTTGACCCAAAACCCTAATTCTAACCCTGTTTTTGACCCAAAACCCTAATTGGAACCAAAAACCTAATTTTGATCCAAAACCCTTATTTTAACCGAGAACCCTAATTTTGATCCGAAACCCTAATTTATACTCAAATCCCTATTTCAAACCCTAAACCCTACTTCTGACCCAGAACCCTAATTTTGACCCTAAACCCTACTTTTGACCCAGAACTCTAATTTTGACCCTAAACCCTAATCTTGACCCAGAATCCTAATTTTGACCAAAAACCCTAATTTTAACACAAAACCCTAATTCTAACCCTATTTTGACCCAAAACCCTATTTTTAACTCAAAACCAAAATTCAAACCTAAACCCTATTTTTGACCCAAAACCCTATTTCAAACCCTAAACCCTAATTTTGTCCCTAAACCCTAAATTTGACCAGAAACCTAATTCTAACCCTAAGCCCTAATTTTGACCCATAACCCTAATTTTGACCCAAAATCCAAATTTTAACCCAAAACCCTAATTCTAACCCTATTTTTGACCCAAAACCCCATTTTTAACTCAAAACCCTAATTCAAACCCTAAACCCAAAATTTGACCCTAAACCCAAAATTTGACCCAAAAACCTAATTTTGATCCGAAACCCTAATTCTAACCATATTTCTAACCCAAAAACCTATTTTTCACTCAAAACCCTAATTCAAACCCTAAACCCCTATGTTTGACTCAAATCCCTAATTTGGAACCAAAACCCTAATTTTAACCCGAAGCCCTAATTATAACCCAATTTTTGACCAAACACCCAATTTTATACTAAACCCTATTTCAAACCCTAATTTGGACCCTAAACCCAAAATTTGACCCAGAACCCTAATATCGACCCGAAAGCCAAATTCTAACTCTAAACCCTAATTTTGACCCTAAACCCTAAATTTGACCCAGAACCCTAATTTCGACCCGAAACCCTAAATTTTGACCCAAAACCCTAATTCTAACCCTGTTTTTGATCCAAAACCCTAATTGGGACCAAAAACCTAATTTTGATCCAAAACCCTTATTTTAACCCAGAACCCTAATTTTGAGCCGAAACCCTAATTTATACTCAAATCCCTATTTCAAACCCTAAACCGTACTTTTGACCCAGAACCCTAATTTTGACCCGAAACCCTAATTTTAAACCAGAACCCAAATTCTAATCCTATTTTTGACCCAAAACCCTATTTGTAACTCAAAACCTTAATTCAAACCATAAACTCTAATTTTGACCCAAAACCCTAATTTTGACCCAATACCAAAATTTTAACCCAAAACTCTAATTTTAACCCAAACCACTAATATTGACCCAAAACCCTAATTCAAACTCTAATTTTGACCCTAAACCCTAATTTTGACCCAGAATCCTAATTTTGACCCAAAACCCTAATTTTAAAACAAAACCCTAATTCTAACCCTATTTTGACCCAAAACCCTATTTTTAACTCAAAACCCTAATTCAAACCCTAAACCCTATTTTTGACCCAAAACCCTATTTCAAACCCTAAACCCTAATTTTGTCCCTAAACCCTAAATTTGACCCAGAACCCTAATTCTAACCCTAAGCCCTAATTTTCACCCAGAACCCAAATTTTGACCCAAAATCCTAATTTTAACCCAAAACCCCATTTTTAACTCAAAACCCTAATTCAAACCCTAAACCCAAAATTTGACCCAAAAACCTAATTTTGATCCGAAACCCTAATTCTAACCATATTTCTAACCCAAAAACCTATTTTTCACTCAAAACCCTAATTCAAACCCTAAACCCCTATGTTTGACTCAAATCCCTAATTTGGAACCAAAACCCTAATTTTAACCCGAAGCCCTAATTCTAACCCAATTTTTGACCAAACACCCTATTTTATACTAAACCCTATTTCAAACCCTAATTTGGACCCTAAACCCAAAATTTGACCCAGAACCCTAATATCGACCCGAAAGCCAAATCCTTACCCTAAACCTTAATTTTGACCCTAAACCCTAAGTTTGACCCAGAACCCTAATTTCGACCCGAAACCCTAAATTTTGACCCAAAACCCTAATTCTAACCCTGTTTTTGACCCAAAACCCTAATTGGGACCAAAAACCTAATTTTGATCCAAAACCCTTATTTTAACCCATAACCCTAATTTTGACCCGAAACCCTAATTCATACTCAAATCCCTAATTTTGACCCAAAACCCTAATTTTGACCCAATACCCTAATTTTGACCCAATACCAAAATTTTAACCCAAAACTCTAATTTTAACCCAAAGCACTGATATTGACCCAAAACCCTAATTGAAACTCTAATTTTGACCCAGAATCCTAATTTTGACCCAAAACCCTAATTTTAACACAAAACCCTAATTCTAACCCTATTTTGACCCAAAACCCTATTTTTAACTCAAAACCCTAATTCAAACCCTAAACCCTATTTTTGACCCAAAACCCTATTTCAAACCCTATACCCTAAATTTGTCCCTAAACCCTAAATTTGACCCAGATCCCTAATTCTAACCCTAAGCCCTAATTTTGACCCAGAACCCTAATTTTGACCCAAAATCCTAATTTTAACCCAAAACCCTAATTCTAACCCTATTTTTGACCCAAAACCCTATTTTTAACTCAACCCAAATTCAAACCCTAAACCCTAATTTTCACCCTAAACCCAAAATTTGACCCAAAAACCTAATTTTCACTCAAAACCCTAATTCAAACCCTAAACCCCTATGTTTGACCGAAAACCCTAAATTGGTCCAAAAACCCTAATTTTAACCCAAAGCCCTAATTTTGACCCAAAACCCTATTTTTGACCCACAACCCAATTTTAAACTCAAAACCCTATTTCAAACCCTAATTTGGACACTAAACCCTAAATTTGAGAGAACCCTAATTTTTATCCGAAACCCTAATTTTACCCAAAACCTTAATTTTACCCCCAACCCTAAATTTGACCCAAAACCCTAATTTTGCCCTGAAACCCTAAATTTTGACCCAAAACCCTAATTTTAACCAAAACCCCTAATTCTAACCTTATTTTTTCCCCAAAACCCCATTTTTAACTCAAAACCCTATTTCAAACCCTAAACCCTAATTTTGATCCTAAACCCAAAATTTGACCCAAAAACCTAATTTTGATCCGAAACCCTAATTCTGACCATATTTCTAACCCAAAAACCTATTTTTCACTCAAAACCCTAATACAAACCCTAAACCCCTATGTTTGACTCAAATCCCTAATTTGGAACCAAAACCCTAATTTTAACCCAAAGCCCTAATTCTAACCCAATTTTTGACCAAACACCCTATTTTATACTAAACCCTATTTTCAAACCCTAATTTGGACCCTAAACCCTAAATTTGACCCGGAACCCTAATATCGACCCGAAAGCCAAATTCTAATCCTAAACCCTAATTTTGACCCTAAACCCTAAATTTGACCCAAAACCCTAATTTCGACCCAAAACCCTAAATTTTGACCCAAAACCCTAATTCTAACCCTGTTTTTGACCCAAAACCCTAATTGGGACCAAAAACCTAATTTTGATCCAACACCCTTATTTTAACCCAGAACCCTACTTTTGACCCAGAACCCTAATTTTGACCCGAAACGATAATTTTAAACCAAAACCCAAATTCTAATCCTATTTTTGACCCAAAACCCTATTTGTAACTCAAAACCTTTGTAACACCCTCCCTTGGGCATTACTACATAACACGTGCGAAAATAAAAATTAAAAGATAATTTGCTGGTGCTTTCGGAAAATAACTTATATAAGTACATAAGTGTTTGAAATTGGGTATAAAATTTTTGTCACGACTCCACACCTAAGCCTTAATCGACACACAAACTTACTATCATAGCTTGGCAAGCCTATTTAATTTAAAGAATATACTTAAATACAAGCTAGTAGTTTTACAAAAATTTCGACAGAGTCTCCTCTGCAATTCGGACATCCCAGATAAAATAACACCTGTTAAAATAATTACATTTTTACTCCAGAATTCCAGTTACACCAAATTCAACCAGGCATCAATACATAAAAATAATAGTTATAGCCATAAGCTTTACAAGACCAAAAGAAATAGCTTAGATTTTCATTCAAAAGATATGCTCTCCGAGCTATAGACATTCCATTTTAAAATAAAGGCTCTCTGAGCCAAACTCATACATACCATCAAAAATAATCCAAGTCTCAACCCTAAGCTGGTCGTTCTAAAAGTTATTCCGCAAGTAATACCTCATCAAGCAACTAGATCTAAGTCTCTGAGTAACTTAGAAAGACTCATCTGCACCATCTGTGTTAAAGTACCCAGGGTACAATAGCAAACAAGAAGAAACCTGATATGTTTGTAAGGGTGAGATACCGATAAATGGATATATCACACAACAACCATACACATGATACATACATCACATAATCATATAAGCATTTTAAATCATGTATATACATAACATAACAGTGTTATAACAAAGGGTCTCAAACCCGAACAATCAGTTTTATAAAAAGAATGCATGACACTTCAATATTCAACTCTATTTTGATACCTAATCTCCAGAGATCCCACAACTTTCTGTTTCGTTTCAAGCTATCAGGCTCGCACATGGCGCATTGTAAAAACGAACAAAACAATGCCCAAGAAATCTCAACCTCATGTGACTAGTGCTCAACAACTATTGCAACTGTTCACATGTCACCTCTGTCACAACCACTCAAGCAGCTATTGCAGTTGTACACAGATACACTGTCGGATAATCCACCTCAATCACATGTGACCAATGCTCAAACAGCTATTGCAATTGTTCACACCACCCCTCTGTGGCAACCACTCAAACAACTATTGCAGTTGTACACAGATACATAACCACTCAAACAGCTATTGCAGTTATGTACAGAGTCACTTGTGCTATAACCACTCAAACAACTATTGAAGCTATGCACAAATATTATCCGACCTCGTATGATAGCCACTCAAACAGCTATTGCAGCTCAGTCATACGACCCCTTATGACAACTACCCAACCATTGTTGTATTCATACACAAGGTAACTCATTGGTCCCCACAGAACACAATGATCATCATCTCCTGACACGTCTGCCATATACATTGATCCACTCTGGATTCAATGCCCATAATCACATGACACAATTGCCATTGAATGCATGAGAAAAACTTTTATTCTCGTTTTGTTTTCTTTGTCATAATAATCTTTCCCTGTCGAAGCACAAAGCTTAACGACCATGCTTAATTTATTTAATTAAGACTTTTCACTTAAAACAAATACAGGACCCACAGTACAAATCTTTTAATCTCAACACAGGACACACAGTCCGAATGCTCAATCACGAGGCCCTTAAACCGATGCACCAGTTTTAGGCTCGCGGATATGGAACTCACACTGTCGACATCAACTTAGGACACACAGTCCAAAAACAACCACTTTGCAGGACACTCCGTCCCATGACACAGATCCTTGATCTACGTGTCCATACAACACTAGAACCCCGACGTCTCGGTTTCTAGGCTTATTTATCGGCTTGTAAAACATTTCGCTCAGTGAAAATCAAGACCAAAACAAAACCTCGTTCACTTATCCAAGTAACCGGAACGTTTCCAAATTATTTAGGAGAAAATCCTTTTCCTTTGCAAAATCTTTTCTAAAACATCTAGGAAATTCATTTGTATTTAAAATTCATTGATGGAATAAAGTTAAATATTTTAAAAGGGTCTTTCCTTCATAAAGCACGCCGTTCTAAAAGGTTTTCTCTAGTACAAAACTTTTGATCATAAAAATATAGTTTCCTTCAACTCAAAATCACTTTAAAAGTTTTCTAAAAAAAAAGGATCTTATTCTTCTGAAGTAAGCACTTTAAACAAGGAACTTTTATAAGTGAACCCAAAACTTTCAAAGTTCTATTCAAGGCTTATTAAGGCTTTTAATCCTTATCATTATTGGGCACAGACTCAAGTCTGGCTTTTCAAACTTCAATCAACAACAATAATATCACAGTTAATCATGTATATATAATTCATATATATCACAGTTAATCACATATATATAATTCATAACACATTAAAGCAAGAAATGTTTAACTCCAAGAAATAATCACAATGGTTCAAGTAAACAAGTTATTCAAGTATTGGCTCAACATCACAATAATATTCACAACACTCAATTACACACATACACACATGCATATAGTTATTGAATATCCCTAGGTAAACTCCCCTTACCTTTGAAGACAAGTAAAGGATCCTCGTCCTAATGCTGACGTTAGCTCATATCTACTCCATCAAGCAAGCATAGTCGTGTCCAAAAGTCTCAGAGAGTAAATCCAACAACGCGCAACAACCAGAAATCAAGAAATCAATTTCACATGATCAAACACACATTCTAACTTTATCTAAACACTTAATCTAATTACCAAACAAGGTTATTTTTAAAGAAAATCATGTTTGAAGCTCACGCTTCCCAATACCTCTTAAGAAAACTTTGTTTTGATCAAAAGATCATGAAAAAGAACTTTGGAAATCATCCATTAAGAGTCCTAATTGCACTAAATCATAATTAATTTCACAAAAACATACCCAATTCAAATAAAATTAAATTGGGGGTTTAGGGCTCCTTATTAAAATTTAGGGAAAACTCGGAATAATGAAATTGGTTTAGGGAAACACAAACTCACAGTCCCAATCTCATAAAACAACCTTAAATTTCAAGATTAAAATCTGAAATCAAAGGGTTAGGGTTAGGGTTTCAAAAATTCATTTGGGGGTTTTGAATCTGAGACACAAGAGAGGGTTTTGACTCACCCAAGCTTGGAGACAACTTGAAGGTGGTGCTGTGGTGCTCCTCGCGGCGGTGGACGCGATTCCGGTGAGGTGGCAGTGGCGGTTGCAGTGTTCCTGTAACACTCAAGTACTCAAAACTTGAAGATAAGGCTAAGAGATGAAGGAAGGAACTTAAACTAACACAGAGAGGTGAGAAACCACCATAAACGGCGGTCAAACCCACTTACCGCGATGGAGGGCGGTGGCGCGACGGAGTTGGACGGCTAGGCACGGTGATGGTCGTTCTCCTCCACGTTGGGTCGCGGTCGAAGCACCTCCTAGGGGTGGTGTGCGCGGCTGGTGAAGGGAGGAGGAGAAGATCAAGCTTGAAGTTTAGGGAGAGAGAAAAAGAAGAAGAAGAAGTGTGGAAGAAGAAGGAAGAAAGAAAGAAAGAAAGAAGAAGTTTCAGAGAAGAAAAGTGAAAAAGAGAGAGATAGCGTCGAGAAAGAGAGAGAGAAAAGTGAGAAACTTAAGTTTTTAAACTAGTTACTTAGTGATAAGTACAAAATGAGTGATAAATATTAGGCCTAAAATAACATGATTTTACTTTTTAGAATCTAAAAATAAAGATTGATAAAGATATGTTTTCGAAATTCAAGTTAGAGTAAAGATTAATAGTTGAACTGATCTACTAAGAAAATACTCGGTCCAAAATTTAATCTCCGATAAATGTCAAACCAAAATATTTTTAACTCTAAAATTAAATAGGATAAGAATATGAAAATGCTTTTCTCTTATTTACATTATTTAAAATATTTTTATGTACTGGTATAATAGTGACAATAACGTAAATTATTGTCTAGTAAACGTGCATTCACTGAAATAAGTCAGTGCTAACGCACCTAATAAAATAATTTGAAGAGAGTAATTTAATTACTCAAACTAAACCACCTAACATAATAAACATAAACATCCAAATAAAATAATTAATCCTAGGTGTAAAAACTAGGGTGTTACATTACTACCCCTCTTAAAAAAAATTTCGTCCTCGAAATTTCGTAGCTCAAAACTACTCAGGATTTTGTAATCATACCTTAACTCTAAAATCTAGCTTTGTATTCTCATTGCTTCATTCCTTTCATCTATAACACTATAACAAGATCGATTCTTATGCCATTATATTTATCCTCGAGACTTTTCACTACCGCATTATTTCCACTACCTTCGATATTTCACCTTAGTCTATTACACTTCAAAGAACAAAATCAACGCTTAATCTCTTCACTTCTCAATGATCCATTAGAAAAACTTTCTCCAATATCCAACTTTCACAACTAACATTAAAACCAACAATATCTTTACCATAACATCAATTAACCTTCTACTCAAGAGATGCAATCATAGTCTTAGTTCATTTGGGCTTAGTCTACTCTTCTAGTCATATCAAGTTCACACTTTTCAAGTCTCCAATCAAAACATCGTAACAGTCCTGAGTTGCACATGATAAACTTTGCGCCAAGAACCTAAGAAATTCAATCTTATTGAAATTGAATCTTACCACATCCAACATAGTCCGTTATCTTCTTAATTCCTCTCGAATCTTTTGCCTACTTCGATTTCATATCCTTCATTTGCCTCTCATTTTCAATTTGGTTCTCAAGCCCTGTTAGTATCCCTGGTTTAAGAAATTTCCCATGCACATCTACCATATTGCCTAAAGAAAATACACAACTCCTAACAATTCCTTCATCTAAAGGCAGGGCTCCATCACTTATACAAGGAAATGCTTGTATCATATATGCCCTTATCTTATTTATTTGCAGCCGGGAAAATAGATTATAAAACAGAGTTTCTCTAAGGCCATAACCCCTAGGAGTTGCACCAAAACAAAGCCAAGAAATCCAGGTGGACACTCCCTAATGGCAATCTTGGATTTAAAAATGTCCAGTTTCCACTATGGATCATCAACCCCATTTTTACCAGAATAAGACCTCAAAGATTATAAACATTTCGCCATAGCTTATCACACTCGAAAGACATAATCAAAACTTAATCGCCTCTTGTCTCAAAATTTGTCTTCTAGTAAAACTTCTTCAACACCTTATCCTCACGACGAATATCAAGTTCAACCTTAACTCTACCCCATCATACGTCAACCTTCAACTCAAAGTATACAATTGTTGTCTTAGTTTCCTTTGAACATATTCCACCACTCCAAATTATATCATAGTCATTCATTTCAATCTTAAAGAATACAATTACATTTCTCCATGCAACTACAACCAAAAGGAATCACTTCAGTTTGAATTATTCCAAAATCATAATTCTTAAACTTTTCTAACAACTGAGTTTCACTCAAGAACTCCTCTATACTATTTCCGTTCAGCTTAAGGAAAACTACCATATATATTTTTCCGTTAACCCTCGGACTCACTAAGTCAATATTAACCATAAATATTGATCAGCACTCTAAATTCCTTTAATGATATATCTACCTTGATCATGATAAAATCCATTGTAATCATCTCACTCAAAAATGTTAAACTTAAGGGTTCTCATAATATCTTTCTCATCTATACACTAACGAAGCTTCTATCAACTCCGGTTCGTCCTACCATAGAGATGACAAAAAATTAGGTACCATACTATCTCCCAACTAACCTGCTAAAGATAGGTCACCTCATTCCTTATCCATCCCAGTGAGGATGATCAGTTGGACTTAGTCTCAACTTAGTCCTCAACAACTCAAGTAAACTTAACCGACGCATGTTGATAAACTTCCGTTTTTCATCTGAAACAACACTTGAAGATACTCCACGAAGTCTGAACAATCCTCTGATACATTATTCGGTTTACTAACACTGCATAGTGGATCTTGACTTGCAAGAAGGGTGTAGACTTCACCAGTCGATCAACGATCACTTGAATTCAAACAAGACTCATATAGGTCTTCAGAAAACTCATAAACAAAGATTGAAGGAATGCCAACATCTCAACAAGGAAGGTCTCAATTGTACATCTTGATGTGGAGATATCCAACTCATGACTGATGAGATAGGTCACACATCGACAACAATTGGAAAATACGTAGAACTAAAATGATCAATGACGAAAAGTACGTTCGAACCGCACTAAGACAAGACCTTGGTGATCATAAAAGAATTTCTCAAGAAAAGAAAGTTTTCTGGATTTCACTTTCACATAAGCATAGAAAAGAATTTCATTAATTTGAAGGATATCGGAACATCCAGTATGGAAAAAGATTATTCCATCAGGTTCGTGGGTGTAAAAATGCATGATCAATACACATTTACAAACATGAATCTAATAAAGTTCATTCTTCCACAAGAATCTTCCAAAGGATTTAAATAATCAAAGAGTGAATAATGTCTAATCCCAAGAGGATTAATTCTTATTCTTAGTACAAAGAATTTACAAAATGACGACTTTCACCTCTACCAAAAATAGAAGTGACGAAACTAAGTTTCACCAAGAAACTTCTGCTATCACGGAATTATCTGGGTTATAACTCAAGAAATAGTCATAACCACTTCTCTCAACAAAGTGTGAAAGTATCCAGACCAATCGATTCCTTTAAACCAATTCACTCAAATGTCTAATACATCGAGGATCATTTAGAAGTATGTACGACTTCTCACAACAAAGAAATGAATAACTAGAAATTTATGAATTAGCATAACTAATTCATGAGTTCTGACATATTCCAAATAAAAATCAGAAAATATGTCTGACACATACCAACTTCACCGTTGTGATTATCTAATACAATCACAGGATTTGAGGAATAATTGTCAACTGACAAACACAAGAGAATCAAAGGGTACAATGAAGAATTCCTCAATCACGAGACACTCACCCAAGATCGAAAATCCACTTGATTCATCTTGGTTCCAACCAACATACACATCTTTCTAGCCAAGCTTAGTATGACTACCTTGAATTGGGTACAATCCCGAACAATTTATCAATCGATCAAACATGCAAAGAGTTGATCTTTCTTCATAAACTAAATTGATGACACAAAATCTTAGGTAGGTCATTACTCCAATCTGGTAATAACTCATCTTCAAGTCAATCTTTGAGTAGATGACAACTCCTTGAAATTGATTTACCGAATCAACTACACAAGTCAGAGAATACTTGTCCATAATTCATCCTTTTACCTAGCTGTCAGAAATCTAGACGGTGACACGAGCCTCCACACAACGTGGGTGCTTCACAAGGAAAACACTCGGTCTAACAAACGATTCAGACCGCCGATCTTTCAGTTGAATCGAGTCGTCGAACTCGTTTCAACCTTGTAGGCAACATCCTACACAAAGCGACAGAGACCTGACCAAATCCAGAAACTAGATCAATCAAGAATCAATGTCCTCTGCTAACCATAAACCTAGAACATTTCCAGGGAACATTCCCGGTAAAACCCTATACACAAACAACTTGTTTCGAATGTATGACATGATTCGCAAGAATAATCGAATGTCATATCCGAACCCAAGTAACATTCAAGATTTACGGTCTCGTAGGACATAAAACCCTTGGAAAAACCATCAAGAAAACATATTCTTATGCGTTTTTCACACATTGCTTCAATCAGAAATAATTCAAACAAGAACCAACCAGAGATCACACAACAAAAACTTAACAGACCTATTCCCCAAAGATCCCGAAAGACTCGACCAGCTCTGATACCACTCTGTAACACCCTCCCTTGGGCATTACTACGTAACACGTGTGAAAATAAAAATTAAAAGATAATTTGCTGGTGCTTTCGGAAAATAACTTATATAAGTACATAAGTGTTTGAAATTGGGTATAAAATTTTTGTCACGACTCCACACCTAAGCCTTAATCGACACACAAACTTACTATCATAGCTTGGCAAGCCTATTTAATTTAAAGAATATACTTAAATACAAGCTAGTAGTTTTACAAAAATTTCGACAAAGTCTCCTCTGTAATTCGGACATCCCAGATAAAATAACACCTGTTAAAATAATTACATTTTCACTCCAGAATTCCAGTTACACCAAATTCAACCAGGCATCAATACATAAAAATAATAGTTATAGCCATAAGCTTTACAAGACCAAAAGAAATAGCTTAGATTTTCATTCAAAAGATATGCTCTCCGAGCTATAGACATTCCATTTTAAAATAAAGGCTCTCTGAGCCAAACTCATACATACCATCAAAAATAATCCAAGTCTCAACCCTAAGCTGGTCGTTCTAAAAGTTATTCCGCAAGTAATACCTCATCAAGCAACTAGATCTAAGTCTCTGAGTGACTTAGAAAGACTCCTCTACACCATCTGTGTTAAAGTACCCAGGGTACAATACCAAACCAGAAGAAACCTGATATGTTTGTAAGGGTGAGATACCGACAAATGGATATATCACACAACAACCATACACATGATACATACATCACATAACCATATAAGCATTTTAAATCATGCATATACATAACATAACAGTGTTATAACAAAGGGTCTCAAACCCGAACAATCAGTTTTATAAAAAGAATGCATGACACTTCAATATTTAACTCTATTTTGATACCTAATCTCCGAAGATCCCACAACTTTCTGTTTCGTTTCAAGCTGATCAGGGTCGTACATGGCGCATTGTAAAAACAAACAAAACAATGCCCAAGAAATCTCAACCTCATGTGACTAGTGCTCAAACAGCTATTGCAACTGTTCACATGACACCTCTGTGACAACCACTCAAACAGCTATTGCAGTTGTACACAGATACACTGTCGGATAATCCACCTCAATCACATTTGACCAATGCTCAAACAACTATTGCAATTGTTCACACGACCCCTCTGTGGAAACCACTCAAACAGCTATTGCAGTTATATACAGAGTCACTTGTGCTATAACCACTCAAACAGCTTTGCAGCTATGCACAAATATTATCCGACCTCGTATGATAGCCACTCAAACAGCTATTGCAGCTCAGTCATACGGCCCCTTATGACAACTACCCAACCATTGTTGTAGTCATACACAAGGTAACTCGTTGGTCCCCACAGAACACAATGATCATCATCTCCTGACACGTCTGCTATATACATTGATCCACTCTGGATTCAATGCCCATAATCACATGACACAATTGCCATTGAATGCATGAGAAAAACTTTTATTCTCGTTTTGTTTTGTTTGTCGTAATAATCTTTCCCTGTCGAAGCACAAAGCTTAACGACCATGCTTAATTTATTTAATTAAGACTTTTCACTTAAAACAAATACAGGACCCACAGTCCAAATCTTTTAATCTCAACACATGACACACAGTCCGAATGCTCAATCACGAGGCCCTTAAACCGATGCACCAGTTTTAGGCTCGCGGATATGGAACTCACACTGTCCACATCAACTTAGGACACAGTCCAAAAACAACCACTTTGTAGGACACTCTGTCCCATGACACAGATCCTTGATCTACGTGTCCATACAACACTAGAACCCCGACGTCTCGGTTTCTAGGCTTATTTATCGGCTTGTAAAACATTTCGCTCAGTGAAAATCAAGACCAAAACAAAACCTCGGTCACTTATCCAAGTAACCGGAACGTTTCCAAATTATTTAGGAGAAAATCCTTTTCCTTTGCAAAATCTTTTCTAAAACATCTAGGAAATTCATTTGTATTTAAAATTCATTGATGGAATAAAGTTAAATATTTTAAAAGGGTCTTTCCTTCATAAAACACACCGTTCTAAAAGGTTTTCTCTAGTACAAAACTTTTGATCATAAAAATATAGTTTCCTTCAACTCAAAATCACTTTAAAATTTTTATAAAAAAAAGGATCTTATTCTTCTGAAGTAAGCACTTTAAACAAGGAACTTTTATAAGTGAACCCAAAACTTTCGAAGTTCTATTCAAGGCTTATTAAGGCTTTTAATCCTTATCATTATTGGGCACATACTCAAGTCTGGCTTTTCAAACTTCAATCAACAACAATAATATCACAGTTAATCATGTATATATAATTCATATATATCACAGTTAATCACATATATATAATTCATAACACATTAAAGCAAGAAATGTTTAACTCCAAGTAATAATCACAATGGTTCAAGTAAACAAGTTATTCAAGTATTGGCTCAACATCACAATAATATTCACAACACTCAATTACACACATACACACATGCATATAGTTATTGAATATCCCTAGGTAAACTCCCCTTACCTTTGAAGACAAGTAAAGGATCCTCGTCCTAATGCTGACGTTAGCTCATATCTACTCCATCAAGCAAGCATAGCCGTGTCCAAACGTCTCATAGAGTAAATCCAACAACGCGCAACAACCAGAAATCAAGAAATCAATTTCACATGATCAAACACACATTCTAACTTTATCTAAACACTTAATCTAATTACCAAACACTAGTGCAGAAAAGGGATTCCACGTCGGTTATTTTTGGCTTTCCACATCGGTTTTAAAACTGATGTGGAAACGACCGATGTGGTTTATTGCCACTTTACACATCGGTTATAAAACCGATGTGTAAAGTATATTTTAAACATCGGTTTTATATTAACCGATGTGGAAAATTAATTTATCAATGATAAGCAGTTGTAAATTTAACTTTCTACATCGGTTTTATATAGAACCGATGTGTAAAGTGAAATTTACACATCGGTTCTTGGGAAAACCGATGTAGAAAGTTAAATTTACACATCGGTTATTGAGAACCGATGTGTAAAATCTCATTTTTTTTAATCTGTTATTTACATTTCAATCATTCCTTTCCTCTGTTTCAGTAATGCAGATCAATAAACAAACCAGCAGTAGACTCGATCAAACAAGAAACAACAACGATAACACCAAACCAGATTTGACACAATCATTCAAAAGCAAAACATACTTCATTCAATTTTCTTAGCACAGACAATCAGCTCTTACACATATGGTTAAAAATACTGACATTTCATCAAATGACTAGTGAGCACAAAATCTGAAAACAGAGGGCATCAGGCCTAATTAATTTCGAATGAATGAAAACAACACTTTATCAAGGCTACATCAAAACACGAGAGAAGAAGAATTGAACCAGACCTGAGCACTAATACATATCATCAGTCAAAGGTACACTATAGCTAGTATATGATAAGTTTTTAAACTAACTACATATATACAAACTATGGGTGGTACACTTCAAGAAAGAAAGTTGCCCAACGCCACTTTATGATGTTGATGTCAGAATGAGACAATGGAGTTGGATTGTTGAATATCTGCAAGTTTAATTGGACAAAAGATTATATCTTTTAAGTAATAAACTAACATAAAACATATAACGAATCTATACTATTACTTCTAATTGTGTCAATTAACATTTACCTCACTCCATCTTTCAGTGATCCCGGAGGAGATAATTTCCAACATCCACTGCATCACATTGTAGCCACATTCCCATGACCCACGTTGTATACGTTACTACGTACAAATGAAACCCAATTAGAATATGAGGAATTAAATAAAATAGAAATCAATTATTGTACCCACTGCATTTGATGCATTTGAACTAATAAATATCTTACGCTGGGAATAATCCATCTGATAGCCCGAGTACGCCTTTCACCACGCAACATGTGGGATGCATTAATAGACCTATCATGACACAAACATTAATTAAAGTATATATAATAGATTTCAGATAATTAAAACAACTGCATTACTGATTATAAAGTATTTTAACGCTTACGTTTCGATGATCGTCTTCAGTTCATTCACCGGCTTATTTCCCAATGAGCAGAAGAAGACCACGACGTTCATTCTTGGGTACAAGAGCAACAGTTACCAATGCCGGCTGTATTTGTGGAACAGTTAGTGACTAAGTCATATATAGTTATACTTAAATAACCGATACTTACTTATTGAGATAAGGCGCAAGATAGAATTGATGATCGTCTCGGGCAAGTATATCACGTATGGTAGTGACCGGGTCTTCCGATGCTACGAGAACATCACCCTGAATGAACATGGGGTCAATGAACCCATAAAGGGCGAGGTTACCCTGATCGACTAACATACGATGCATATACCTAATATATTGGAAAAACATGTTAATTATCATTGTATTTAAAAATTAATTACGTACTTAACTTATAAATAAAATGTACTTACGTGCACCAAAACGATATGTGTGCAGAACTGGCCATTTATTTATTGAGTGCCATCTCCATAAGTTCCTTCTTTGGTATATACAGTTCACCAGGGCTGGCATCATGTTCCAACGTTACCAAGGCTGCATCATCCTCCATGGTGACAACTCATAGCAGTAACTTTAAAAACATCACCATGGCCAGGTGCCCCTTTGTCGATCCCCTAAACAACATAGATATATATTAGTAATCACGGATAATTAAGTTATTTAATTCGTTATTAACTAAATGGTCAAATGAATACCTTGGCAGGAGCAGACATCTCTGGTCTTCCTAGATCCGACCTTTTAGGCACAATATCAATTCCAACATCCTATAACAAATACAAATAAAGCATTATCTTTAAACAATAATAAATATATTTCAACTATGAATATAGAAAAACACAACTAACCGAATACCTCAGATGTAACAAGAAAGTTGACCACCTGCTGGCCGAGGATGAAGTTACGGGGGCCGACCCACTGTTTGAACCTCCTCGGTGGGCACAGGGGACTCGAGCATCAAGCACATCTCGAATAATCTCAACAGACACCCTCGGATGATCATCCTAGGTAATAACCGATGGTGTATGATATTACCTAACTTATTATATGCCCTACCCAATGCCACTAAGCGGCGATGATAATGATGATCATCAACATACAACTAACACCTATCGGGTCGTCATCATCATCATCATCATCATCATCATCATCGCCAGCAGCAAGAAGATCACCATCATCATCATTTTCGGGATGATGAGGAGGATCACATGAGCCCTTAGTGCTCACATGGACAGAGGGTTGGACAGAGGGTTGGACACCTGCCATCATCTGCCGGGACAAAGAAGTAAATATTGCCATCTCGTGGGCAAACTGCTCGGCCATCTCTGTCGAGCTCACCTGCAATCTCCTGTTTTAGTTGTGCTCTATCTCGCAAACGAATCCTCGTGGCATTGGTGTGAAGATGAACCATGGTATTGGCGAATGCCGACTCCCCATCCAACACCAATGACACGGCCGGGTGGTCTGGTTTACTGATGGCCGTAGATAAGATATCATTGCGTCCTCTAGGAACAAAGGTTCCTTGGGTTAGCTGATCATCCAAGGCATCCTATCACATAAAAATATCGTGTCACATTACAATTCGGTAACAATCTTAAAATGACAATTACAACAAACTATACTTACAATCCTCTCGGCTACTTGGCGGGCCTCCTCGGATGTATATTGTCCCGTTTTTCTTTGTCGGCCCCTCTTCCATGAACGATGGCGTGGGGGTGGAGGTGGATCAACAACCTCTGGAAGATTTTCAGCATTAGGATCCGCTTGAGATGCTCGCCTCGCGACGTGCTTTCTTTTCCTTTTCAACCATTTTCTTAACAAGCTTTTTATATCCCCCACAAGACATGACATGGGGGTAGACATTCTTGCTTTGGTTTTCCTGCCCCTTTTTCCTCTTCTCCTCGTTATAAATAAAAGACAATTAAATTACATAAGTAAATGAAATTAATGCAATTACATAAATTTAGAGACAAATCAAATAAGTTAACCCGAAAGCTGGGATCACGTCGGCTCGAACAAAGCGATCCCACGTCGCCTTGTCAAGAAACGGATACACCTCAAGTGGGTTCTTTTTACTTTTGGGATCGAATATATAGTATCTGCCTGGTCGGCCTTAAAACCCCTCCAACGCTCTCCAAAGATACTTCAAGAAACGCTTTTTCATAGCGTATGTATCCTGTATGTCAAATGTCAACTACATTAAGACCAAAAGAATCAACGAATTACTGTATGATATTATTAAGATAAAAATAAAGTAGATACAGACAAAACACAGGACGTAGAAGTATAGATACCAAAATACTCTCCCATATCTCGCTCCTTCACGTCCGCCGGTACATCTCTCCACCTATCAATGAGTATACTAGGCCTGTTCCTAGCAAGGGTCGCCACAAAACTCGGTAAATTGATCTTCCATTGGCCCAATAGGTTTGAGGTTATCATCAAAATCTACTCTTATCCTTTGATTTGACCCACGGTTGGCAGGTCAAATGCCTCATCCGTGTGGCACGTCTACCCTTTCTACCGGTAGACGGGGTCTCTGACCCGCTGCATGAAGGAGGTATATCCTCATGATCAGCCATGTATACCTGTTTAAACACAAAACAAAAAAAAAAAACTTGTTAGTATGTCAGGATAAATATCAAACATAACTTATAAATATCGATCAACGTACATAAACATAACTTATAAATATCAACGTAAACATATAATATGCCAAACTTGATGGTAATATCAAACTAAACTTACTTTGTGGTCAATTAGTAAAGTTCTCCCATAACCCTTCTTGGTGATCATTACGAGTAGCATGTACATCATCCACTTCATTTTCCTCATTGAAATTAGGCACTCGTGTTGAGAAAGAAGGAGTATCATAAATATCAAGAGTTGAATCGTGATTTCCCTCACTACCATTATACATGTTTTTTCCCTGGAGAACCACTGACCACCTTTTGTTAGAAGGATCACGGATATAAAACACTTGTTTTGCTTGGGATGCCATGATGAAAGGTTCCTCTTTATTACCTACCTTACTAAGGTCCACCAATTTGAATCCTAACTCATCGGTTTGCACACCATTGTTATCATCGACCCACCGACATTTAAAAACAGTACTCTAAACTTCGTGTAATCAACCTCCCATATCTCTTCAATGATTCCAAAGTATGAAACTGATGCCATAACAGGGTTTTTATCTTTCGAACTAGAGAAATGCATGGACTCAAATGACGACCATAACCCCACTATTTTGCATAGTACTTTTCTCATCCTGGGACTTTGTATAGAAGGAAAACTTATTGATATCGTACCCACTCCAGCATATGACATCAAAGTTAGGCCCCTGTGCTAGCCATTTTAATGTAGCAGAAGCAGTACCAACCTTTGCAATTTTTTCTTTAAACCAGTTCAAGAAAGTCTTGTTATGCTTGTTCAAACACCATTTTTCATTCATTCTAGGGTAAGTTTCATTGATGATGCTTTTATGCTCACATAAGTATGGTTCAACCTCATCAGTGTTATTCAATATATACAAATGTGCTTGAAGCACTTCCTCCCAATCCATGCTCTTAACAGTGATACCTCGTGTACCCTTACCATCATATCTTCCTTCGTGACGAGACTTCGAAGCCCTACAGTTCCGCTTCCGACATGTAGTCCATAAAAAACTCAATCGCTTCTTCTGCAACATACCTTTCAACAATAGATGCTTCGGGACGGTGTGGATTTTTAATATATCCTTTCAGGATCTTCATGTATCACTCAACCGGGTACATCCACCTTAAATAAACGGGACCGCACAATCTAATCTCCCTCACTAGATGAACAATCAAATGAACCATGATGTCAAAAAATGAAGGTGGAAAATACATCTCCAATTGGCACAATACAATGGCTGCCTCATTTTCCAACTCATCCAAATTTTTAGTGTCAATGACCTTGCTACATATAGCATTGAAGAATAAGCATAACCTAGTAATGGCATGTCTGACTTTTTTAGGCAATATGTCACGAATAGCCACCGGTAGTAGTTGCTGCATCAAGACATGACAATCATGAGACTTTAAGCCAACTAATTTGAGATCTTTCATTGAGACAAGTCTTCTGATATTTGAAGAGTAACCCTGTGGCACTTTGACTCCCCGTAGACATTCACAGAAACTTCTTTTCTCTTTTTTTGATAAAGTATGACATGCTGGGGGCAAATAAGTCTTCTTATCCCCCACTTTAAGTGGAGCTAACTGCTCTCGTATACCCATCGCAACTAGATCCAGACGAGCATTCACACCATCCTTTGTCTTGCCTTGAATGTTGAGAAGCGTTCCGATTAAACTGTCACACACATTTTTCTCTACATGCATCACATCAATACAATGTCTTACATCAAGCTTGCACCAAAGATGGAAGATCAAAGAAGATCGACCTCTTCTTCCATATTTTCTTCTCTCGTAGCCTTCTTCTGGGTCTTCCCATAGATAACATTAGTGTTGTTCACCCTTTCATAAACTTGCTCTCCAGGTCAAGGCCACCGGATCAATTTCATTCTCCTGAAGTCCATTGAAAGCTTTCCTCAATCTACGATAAGGATGATTACGTCGGAGAAATCTCCGATACCCAAGGTAAAACCGCCTTCCTTCCATGTTGCAGTTGATGGTAACATGTGCCTTCTTCACATATTGGACATGCTTTATGCCCCTTAACACTATACCCACACAGGTTCCCGTATCTTGGAAAGTCATTGATGGTGCAAAATAACATGGCACGCAATCTGAATGTCTCACGGCAATACCCGTCGATCACATCAACGCCTTCATCCCACATCATTCTCAAGTCTTCAATCAAGGGACTCGAGATAAACATCAATATCATTTCCTGGCTATTTAGGACCCGAAATCATCATACTTAACATAATGTATTTGCGCTTCATGCACAACCAAGGAGACAGGTTGTAAATTACAAGGAGAACAGGCCATGAACTATGAATACTACTTAAGTTTCCATATGGATTCATTCCATCGGTAGCAAGTCCAAGCCTGAGGTTTCTGGGCTCATTGCCGAAATCCGGAAACAAACTATCAATTCTCTTCCATTGCAAAGAATCGGCCGGATGGCGAAGCTGTCCATCAAACTTCCTCTCATCTGCATGCCATCTAATGTTCTTTGCGTCATTTACATTAGCAAACAATCGCTTGAACCGCGAAATCACGGGAAGATACCATAACACCTTCGCAGGAGGACCTTTGTTGACCACATCACAACTAGAATCACCATCCTTCACTTTGTAGCGTGATACCCCACACCTGGGGCACTCGTGCATCTCTTCAAACTCTTTCCTGTACAATATGCAATCATTGGGGCAAGCGTGTATTTTCTTATACTCCATACCCATCGGACACAATATCTTCTTCGCCTCATAGTTTCGAGATGGCAATGTGTTGCCTTCTGGAAGCATTTCTTTCAACAACTCAAGCAATTCGGTAAAGCTTTTATCGCTCCACCCATTTCTCGCCTTCACATTGAACAATCTTAACACCACTGACAACCGTGTGAAATTAGTGCACCCGATACAAAGCCACTTGCGCATCACTGCACAAAGTATCATACACATGTGTCGCCAAAAAGACTCTTGCCCAACATCACGGATCATGTCCTCTAGTCCATCGTCCATTTCACGTCATCAACTTCCTCTCTATCCGACACCCACTGTCTAACGATTCACCATGGCATATCCATGTTGTATAATTTGCAAATCCTCACAAATAAGATGATCACGTATCTCTCGCCTTCTAGTCGTCTCTCATTCAAACAGTTAACACAAGGACAATAAAACCTTCCGTTACCACTATCGGGAGCATTTGTTTTTACAAACGTAGAAAATCTTCCCTCCATTCTCATACTCATCACTTGTCCGCCTAGCATTCATCCAACCGCGATCCATGACTAAACCAATACCTTCGTTTAGTCCAACATATTCATCAACCACTTCTTATGACAGGGTATGGCCTATCCCATTCGAGAAGAAACTTTTTCAACATTCTTAACAGTTAGTCTTAATCTCATGCTCATACTCACAAAATTTGAGCATTTCCCTGCGGTCTCACGTACACTACTTGAAGCGATGACATCCACCACGATAAAGTATGCACCAAGAACGAAGGAAATGTATCAATCCAATTTCATCAAGTATATAACATTAGAACCAATGAAAAACTATTTTAACTCAATTAAGAAAAGTTTTTTCAAACTGTCCAACTTTGGACAATTCAAGATCCAACACAATGAGTGGTAATTAAGAACATCGCATTAGTATTGATCTTGGGACCCAAAAAGAACGAGCGATTATAAAATAATGCAGTATAGTGCGACAACTCGGGTATCGTCTCTCAAGGACTCTTTAGTTGTTGTTATTATTAACAGAAAAAAAATTAGAAATGGGGGGTTTTGGATTGAAATAAAATAAGGTAAATAAAATAAAAACAGAGTAAGAAAAGAGATTAACAAATAAACTAAAGACGATTAACCTCATTTTCGGTTTACTATCATCGGTTCATGCATATTCTACTAGCGATACTAATCCTCCCTGTTGTACAACAATTAACAAACGAAAACCGCTACTACGATGTATGTTCCTATTCCCAAATAACAAACGGGTTAAGCTCTCATGAACAAACGAACATGAATGAACACATGGAAATAACAAAGGATTATATATAGGAACATAACATCACCAAATGAAACAATACCACACTATACATTCTGAAATAACAAATAAACATACAGATTGCATTGAAAAGAGAAAAGAAATGAAATAAGAATCACGAACCTCAAGTGTGGTAATGGAAACAATCGATTAATCCTAGGAGACTAGTTTCCATTACAAAAGAAAACAATAAACTAAGAGAAAAACAAAAGACTAACAAGTTAAATAGCCAAATGCAATTCGACTAGCCTAACTATCACTAACTTTTCATTCTGCCATAGAGCGTTTATATACAAATTGAATCAGGTCGAGGCGGAGGGAGGCGAATTATGAGGGCAACTCTTGGTCTTCTCGCGAGGCGAGCATAAATTGCGAGGTGAACTCTTCAAATTCCCAATCGTAGTGACCTCCAACATGCCCAAACCGTGATCGTCTCTGACTTTTCCAGTAGCATTATGAGGGAGTCCAGCAGAAAGAAAGTTTTGCAATTTTGAACAGCACCTTCGTCGGGGAGCGTTTTCGGGTAAAGTCTTATTCCTTTTATTAACCTGAAAATAGAAAATAAAAGTAAATACTTTATTCACTCTAAATCAACTAAATTAACTTAAAAACACTTTACAGACTCAAAATACTACTTAAGGACAATCAAGTCTAATTTGGGTGAAAATGATATAAAATAAGCACTAAGAGTCTTTACTAGTTATAAACTAGTCAACCGAGCTCATCAAAATACCCCAAACTTAAACTTTGCTTGTCCCCAAGCAAACTACAACTTAAAAACTCAAAAGACTCAAGACTCAAAACATGGCAAGCTTAAGGATTCAATCAACCTTGCACAAATTTCAAGCAATATTTCAAAAGAATTTTTCTTCCAATGTTCCCCCCTTTCAAGCAAAATAATCCCCACATTCATTTATTCCAAACAATTGAGAGTTTCATAATTCAAACAATCATTAATCAAAGCAGGGGATCTAAGTTACACACAAGAGGGAGATCACCAAGTTCAAACAACTGCCTTCCTCACAAGGGAAATTTATGTTTCACTCAATCGCTCAGTTTGTGTCAGGCTAACAACATTCACTCAATTTCACTTTTAAGAACACTTCCCATAAATTTGATTTTCATCTCAAAATGATTCCCACAGAAAACATGCAAGCAACATCAAAAGGTCTTTTATGGGTTGTAATGGGGCCTGGCTAAGGGTAGGATATACAAAGGAACTAGGCTGAAGACCCTAGGAACTAAGAGAGCATGAAACATTATTTACACTTTGAAATTCCACTCAAGTTCCTTTTTCATTTTTTTCTTTATGCCTTGGGTGGCTACAACCTTTTTATTTCAACACTTTTTATTTTTATTGTTTTTCTATTTTTTTTCTATTTCTTTTCTATATTTTTTTTCTTCTCTTTTTTTTTTTTTTTTTATTTTTTTTCTCAATCCCAAACAACATATTACACCTTGCAGTCACCCCAAACTTTAGTTTCTTGCACCCATTCTAAGATTCCATGCTCTCCTAATCCTAAGATCGGGTTAACATGGTTTTCCAGATTTTTGGGCTTATAACATTAGGTTATCAGGAATTAACAGGCTAATAGGCTCAATGGGGCTAACTAAGGAACATGCATCAGGAATTGGTTATTTTAGGCCAAGTAGCTATTTACAAAGAAAATGCCTAAATCGTTTGCTACACACATATAATCATGCAAACCAAAAAGAGATTCAATCAAATTCAGGGAAGTGCAACTTGAAAGTGATTTTCACACAATTTAAAACATGTTGGAGGCTCAAAAACCTCACCTGGACATTTTTACAAGTTGTTTAAAAGAGATTCTATCCCTAGTATGTGCTCCCTATCACCCCAAACTTATCATAAATCATGCCATCATAATAAAATCCCAAAGTTCAGTTTTCAATCATATGGGGATCATTTTTCAAAAATTTCATATCCTAGGGGGGAAAACAGTCAACACTTAGCATGCAATCAATCTATGCAAAATCAATAAAATCCATCAAACTTGCCAACAAAAGACTCACACAACTCCTGAGCTTCTCAAATTATTCAGGAGCTTTATTGAAAACAAACAGAAATAAAGCAAGAAAAAGAAAATTAAAAAGGAGAAAGGGTTAAGAAAACTCATTGAAGGGCGGTTCCACCAGGATCCCACTGCCTGTAACATAAGGCCCACGTGATGGACAAAGGACTGAAATTCATTCCAAGCCTCCCTAACTTGCAGCTTTGATGCGGAGGTGAGCGTTTGACAATTATGGCAACCTCGCCGAGTGCGGCGGACTTCTCACTACCTCTCGGGTCACAGATGACCTCCTTCTCAATAAAGTCTCCCCAATAGAAGTGGGGCTCAACCTCTTGGATTGGCCATGGTGCAAAATCCAAGGGTGCAAAATCCATCACTGGTGGCTCCTCAGGGGGAGGTGGCAAACAGTTAGTTGGGGTTACTGGTGCTGCTTCATTTTCTGCACTTTCTTTATTCACTGCACCAACAAATTTTTCACCTGCTATACATGCAGAGATTTCAGCACACACCACACAAAGGTTAGAGTTATTACATATATTACAAGAAAATGAATCAGAAAAAGTTAGAATGTCTGGGAATTCTTCACACAGTGCATCCACCCCATTACTCTCAATACATGCAATTGTTTTACTTGAATCATCTACTCCCAAAGGTTCTTCTTTATCTTCGGGCACGGGGAGCGGATGCCTCTTGATCCTCCCGATCCTCATTTTCTAAGTTTCTAAAAATAAACCTGCAAAACGATCTGCATTTTCTATTTTTCCTGAAAAGTATAAACCTGTGAAACATTCTACACACAAAGCGGTTCCATCACAATAACAAGCATTAGGATCGGGGATTCAACACATAATTCATCATCAACAGAAACATTATCAAAATCATCATCAGAAATATTTTCAAGAATGACTTGTGAATCTTTATGTTCTTCAATGGGCTGTGGAGTTAGCATTGCAGCTGAGTTGGCGGTAACTTGATCAATTAGAGCGGACAACTTCTGAGATTCAGCTTGGCTCCTCTGGTATTCAGCCTCCATCCTCTGTTGATTCTCCTCTATCATCCGTTGATTTTGCTCGGCCATTTGTTGCATCATTTCTTCCATATGTACACTTATCTGTGCAGTCATCTGTTTGCACAGGTCCTCTAGGGAAGGTTCGGAAGGTGTAGAGGTGGTCACTTGGCTAGGATAGTATGGTGGTGGCTCACTAAAATTAGGATAATACATGCAAGGTGGTGGTTCATAATAAGCATTAGGCAAATATCCATACATGTAATTATCCATGACAATCAAACATCCAGACAAAGCAGACAGAACTAATTCAGGAATGCAAAAGGTTTTTTTTTTTAAATGTAACTTTCTGCTAATAACAACAAACAAGAGTCCCCGGCAATGGCACCAATTTCTGGCCGCGCTGTCGCCACGCGTCAAAAAGAACGAGCGATTATAAAATAATGCAGTATAGTGCGACAACTCGGGTATCGTCTCTCAAGGACTCTTTAGTTGTTGTTATTATTAACAGAAAAAAATTAGAAATGGGGGGTTTTGGATTGAAATAAAATAAGGGAAATAAAATAAAAACAGAGTCAGAAAAGAGATTAACAAATAAACTAAAGACGATTAACCTACTGTTCTCGGTTTCCCCACTATCATCGGTTCATGCATATTCTACTAAGCAGATACTAATCCCCTCCCGGTTGTAGCAACAATTAACAAACGAAAACCGCTACTACGTGTATGTTCCTATTCCCGAAATAACAAACGGGGTTAAGCTCTCATGAACAAACGAACATGAATGAACACACGCGAAATAACAAACGCGATTATATATAGGAACATAACATCACCGAAATGAAACAATACCACACTATACATTCCTGAAATAACAAACAGAAACATATAGCATTGCATTGAAAAGAGAAAAGAAAATGAAATAAGAATCACATAACCTCAAGTGTGGTAATGGAAACCAATTACAGTAGATTAATCCTAGGAGACTAGTTCTCCATTACAAAAGAAAACAATAAACTAAGAGAAAAACAAAAGACTAACAAGCTCAGAAACTAGCCAAAACTGGCTAATTCTGACTAGCCTAACTATCACTAACTTTTCATTCTGCCATAGAGCAGTTTATATACAAATTCTGGAATCCAAGGTCTCGCGAGGCGAAGCACAACTCGCGAGGCGAATTATGCGAAAGGTCTACAACTCTTGGTCTTCTCGCGAGGCGAGCATAAATTCGTGAGGCGAACTCTTCAAATTCCCAACTGTAACGCCCGTGACCTCCAACATGCCCAAACCGTGATCGTCTCTGACTTTTCCAAGGTAGCATTACTCGCGAGGCGAGTCCGGTCTTCGGGCGTCAGAAGTTTTGCAATTTTCAGAACAGTCACCTTCTGGTTCGGGCGAAATTTTTCTGGGCAGCTCGATTTATTCCTTTTTATTAACCTGAAAATAGAAAATAAAAGTAAATACTTTATTCACTCTAAATCAACTAAATTAACTTAAAAACACTTTACAGACTCAAAATACTACTTAAGGACAATCAAGTCTAATTTGGGTGAAAATGATATAAAATAAGCACTAAGCCAAGGTCTTTACTAGTTATAAAACTAGTCAACCAGAGGCTCATCACATCTCAAACGGGAAACTAAGGCTTTACTAATTATTGTGGGCATATTCTCGAATCAAATAAATTTTCAAGAAAAGACATTAAAACTCCAATGAAAGCTTTTCTGCCAAAACGTACCTTCTGAGAGACACGCCTAGTTGTTATTGTGCAAAGACAGCAAAGAAGTGAACAAAGCAGGGCGTGCACTATGCTGAGTCAAAGACACTTGTACACCTGCCAACTAAAATAAGAAATAGATGTTAAATAGAAGTTAGTCATATAGACCCATTGAATAATAGAAACCACTTCTTATTTCAAGAAAAAAAAGTTGTTGATTCTGGTTGTATAGCCAAAGTTATAAATTAAAGAATATGACAGAGTTGAAAACATGCAGATAAGGCATGGAATTGAACACAAAACTGCACTAAAATTGTTAAGAGATTAAATCCAAGACTTGTTGTTTTGACCAGTTATGTCTCGATTTTTAATGGATTTTTTTTTGATAAGCCAAATATATATTAAAAAGGAATATTAGGTGTACTCCAATCCTTTTACAAAAAATAGATCACCAATGTAAGATGATACCGTGACAAAAGTCAGCATCTAATTTACACTAGTTAGCCACTCAACAAGGATCCCAAACCAGAACAAATATTCAAAATCCCTTAATCAAAAGAACATAGCTTACCCAAGCTAATCCCACCCACCGGAGAAACGAGACCTCAAACCCAAAGATGCCAAAGCCGAAAACCGAACCCTAACTAATTGTATTTATCCAGATATCCAAAGTTAAAACAAAGAAGGACTTTGTCAAAACCAAAGAAACTGACTAAACAAGAAGAAGCAACATCCACCTGCAAACAAGTCAAGCTTACCCCACTATAACACCACAAAAGGGTAGCATCCACCAAAAGATTTACTGATCTTTCCAAACAAATACGTGCAGACTAGCCCAATTCCCACCCCCATTAAAATCCACATGAATATACCATAAGTGAAGAGTGAAGACCAGGATCAGCTTTTTGCAAATATTACAAATCACACTCACCATCTTCCCTGAAGTGCCAAGGACTTTGATTTCTTCTCTATTAACCTCCAAGACCTCACCATCTATCCAAGCTACATCAAAATCCTGCACCCAAATATGGGTCCTAACTACATGATTAGAAGCAACAACCTAAAATGCAGAGAGGGTCACAACTTAATTGTGCTATATACTAATGAAATTTATGCATAATCAAGCAACTAAGTGAAACTAGCAAACACTGGAAAAAGGAAAAACCAAAGTCCGTCCCTTTAAATCCCACGGAATTAATAGAAATAAACTCTATATATGCACACTAGAAAAAGCAATAAAACACAGACAGGCACAAGCACGGGAAAGGACATAAACTTGTCCTCCTCACCTATATCAGACCTAACACTTGCTATTCTAAGAATAACTCAAAAGATGTTCAATTTCAAACACATCATTGAAGCAAACATCAAATGGAAAGTGAACCCTAAAAAAGGTATTAAACATGAAAAAAATGAAGCAAAAAACTAAAAGCATTTAGGCAAGGGAAGGGAAACAAACAATACCTGTTCTGTTACAGAGAGGTGCCGATAAGGGAGACAAGTGAGGAGGGTCGCGCGAAAAATGTGAGTCAGCTTAGGGTCGCGGTGGTCCTCGCGATGGTGAGTGAAAACCGAATGAGTTGGTGTTTGGGTTCTGAGGCGCGGTGGTGCAAAGGGCTGTACGAAAAATGCAGGTCAGGTTAGGGTTGTGGTGGTGCTCGCGGTGGTTCAGATGCAGAGATGGTGGTAGTGGTGAGTTGATGTTTGGGGGAGGAGGGGAAGTAGGTCGCGGAGGAGGGAGGAACAATGTGTTGGGAAAAGCGTTAGCAGAGAAAGAATGGGGTTTTCTGGTTTTCTTCAATGCAAAACAAACTCGAAACTGAACTGAAGAATGCAGGGATAGGGCGCGGAACTGAAGGAGGGAATGAAAAAAATAGGGAATATTACACATCGGTTATGACTAAAACCGATGTGGTTAACCATATTATACACATCGGTTAGAAAAAACCGATGTGTAAACCTTAACTTCTGAATTTTTTTTTCAATTTTATACATCGGTTAATAAAAACCGATGTGTAAAAGTAAATTTTAATTTCAATTTTTTTTATTTATAATTTTATACATCGGTTAACTAGAAACCGATGTAGTTAATCTCTATTTTACACATCGGTTCAAAGAAACCGATGTTGAATGTTAAAAATTCTGACTTTAAATTTTTTTTATTTTACTTTTAAACATCGGTTAGAAATAACCGATGTGGAAACTTTTTACACATCGGTTATTCTCTAAACCGATGTGTAATACTTTGGTTTTAATTTCAAAAATGCCACCGCCTCATTTTACACATCGGTTTCTAAAAAACCGATGTGTAAACTCCGATGTAGAATGCCTTTTCTGCACTAGTGAAACATGGTTATTTTTAAGAAAATCATGTTTAAAGCTCACGCTTCCCAATACCCTTTAAGAAAACTTTGTTTTGATCAAAAGATCATGAAAAAGAACTTTGGAAATCATCCATTAAGATTCCTAATTGCACTAAATCATAATTAATTTCACAAAAACATACCCAATTCAAATAAAATTAAATTGGGGGTTTAGGGCTCCTTATTAAAATTTAGGGAAAACTCAGAATAATGAAATTGGTTTAGGGAAACACAAACTCACAGTCCCAATCTCATAAAACAACCTTAAATTTCAAGATTAAAATATGAAATCAAAGGGTTAGGGTTAGGGTTTCAAAAATTCATTTGGGGGTTTTGAATCTGAGACACAAGAGAGGGTTTTGACTCACCCAAGCTTGGAGACAACTTGAAGGTGGTGCTGTGGTGCTCCTCGCGGCGGCAGACGCGATTCCGGCGAGGTGGCAGTGGCGGTTGCAGTGTTCCTGTAACACTCAAGAACTCAAAACTTGAAGATAAGGCTAAGAGATCAAGCTTGAAGTTTAGGGAGAGAGAAAAAGAAGAAAAAGAAGTGTGGAATAAGAAGGAAGAAAGAAAGGAAGAAGAAGAAGTTGCAGAGAAGAAAAGTGAAAAAGAGAGAGATAGCGTCGAGAAAGAGAGAGAGAAAAGTGAGAAACTTAAGTTTTTAAACTAGTTACTTAGTGATAGGTACAAAATGAGTGATAAATATTAGGCCTAAAATAAACATGTTTTTACTTTTTAGAATCTAAAAATAAAGATTGATAAAGATATGTTTTCGAAATTCAAGTTAGAGTAAAGATTAATAGTTGAACTGATCTACTAAGAAAATACTCAGTCCAAAATTTAATCTCCGATAAATGTCAAACCAAAATATTTTTAACTCTAAAATTAAATAGGATAAGAATATGAAAATGCTTTTCTCTTATTTACATTATTTAAAATATTTTTCTGTACTGGTATAATAGTGACAGTAACGTAAATTATTGTCTATTAAACGTGCATTCACTGAAATAAGTCAGTGCTAACGCACCTAATAAAATAATTTGAAGAGAGTAATTTAATTACTCAAACTAAACCACCTAACATAATAAACATAAACATTCAAATAAAATAATTAATCATAGGTGTAAAAACTAGGGTGTTACAACCTTAATTCAAACCCTAAACTCTAATTTTGACCCAAAACCCTAATTTTGACCCAATACCAAAATTTTAACCCAAAACCCTAATTTTAACACAAAGCACTAATATTGACCCAAAACCCTAATTCAAACTCTAATTTTGACCCTAAACACTAATTTTGACCCAGAATCCTAATTTTGACCCAAAACCCTAATTTTAACCCAAAACCCTAATTATAACCCTGTTTTGACCCAAAACCCTATTTTTAACTCAAAACCCTAATTCAAACCCTAAACCCTATTTTTGACCCAAAACCCTATTTCAAACCCTAAACCCTAATTTTGTCCCTAAACCCTAAATTTGATCCAGAACCCTAATTCTAACCCTAAGCCCTAATTTTGACCAAGAACCCTAATTTTGACCCAAAATCCTAATTTTAACCCAAAACCCTAATTCTAACCCTATTTTTTACCCAAAACCCTATTTTTAACTCAACCCCAATTCAAACCCTAAACCCTAATTTTGACCCTAAACCCAAAATTTGACCCAAAAACCTAATTTTCACTCAAAACCCTAATTCAAACCCTAAACCCCTTTGTTTGACCCAAAACCCTAAATTGGACCAAAAACCCTAATTTTAACCCAAAGCCCTAATTTTGACCCAAAACCCTATTTTTGACCCACAACCCAATTTTAAACTCAAAACCCTATTTCAAACCCTAATTTGGACACTAAACCCTAAATTTGACAGAACCCTAATTTTTATCCGAAACCCTAAGTTTACCCAAAACCTTAATTTTACCCCAACCCTAAATTTGACCCAAAACCCTAATTTTGCCCTGAAACCCTAAATTTTGACCCAAAACCCTAATTTTAACCAAAAACCCTAATTCTAACCTTATTTTTTACCCAAAACCCCATTTTTAACTCAAAACCCTAATTCAAACCCTAAACCCTAATATTGATCCTAAACCCAAAATTTGACCCAGAACCCTAATATCGACCCGAAAGCCAAATTCTAACCCTAAGCCTAATTTTGACCCTAAACCCTAAATTTGACCCAGAACCCTAATTTCGACCCGAAACCCTAAATTTTGACCCAAAACCCTAATTCTAACCCTGTTTTTGACCCAAAACCCCAACTGGGACTAAAAACCAAATTTTGATCCAAAACCCTTATTTTAACCCAGAACCCTAATTTTGACCCGAAACCCTAATTTATACTCAAATCCCTATTTCAAACCCTAAACCCTACTTTTGACCCAGAACCCTAATATTGACCTTAAACCCTACTTTTGACCCAGAACTCTAATTTTGACCCTAAACCCTAATTTTGACCCAGAATCCTAATTTTGACCCAAAACCCTAATTCTAACCCTATTTTGACCCAAAACCCTATTTTTAACTCAAAACCCTAATTCAAACCCTAAACCACCCTAAATTTGACCCAGAACCCTAATTCTAACCCTAAGCCCTAATTTTGACCCAGAACCCTAATTTTGACCCAAAATCCTAATTTTAACCGAAAACCCTAATTCTAACCCTATTTTTGCCCCAAAACCCCATTTTTAACTCAAAACCCTAATTCAAAACCTAAACCCTAATTTTGATCCTAAACCCAAAATTTGACCCAAAAACCTAATTTTGAACCGAAACCCTAATTCTAACCATATTTCTAACCCAAAAACCTATTTTTCACTAAAAACCCTAATTCAAACCCTAAACCCCTATGTTTGACTAAAATCCCTAATTTGGAACCAAAACCCTAATTTTAACCCAAAGCCCTAATTATAACCCAATTTTTGACCAAACAACCTATTTTATACTAAACCCTATTTCAAACCCTAATTTGGACCCTAAACCCTAAATTTGACCAAGAACCCTAATATCGACCCGAAAGCCAAATTCTAACCCTAAACCCTAATTTTGACCCTAAACCGTAAATTTGACCCAGAACCCTAATTTCGACCCGAAACCCTAAATTTTGACCAAAACCCTAATTCTAACCCTGTTTTTGACCCAAAACCCTAATTGCGACCAAAAACCTAATTTTGATCCAAAACCCATATTTTAACCCAGAACCCTAATTTTGACCCGAAACCCTAATTTATACTCAAATCCCTATTTCAAACCCTAAACCCTAATTTTGACACGAAACCCTAATTTTAAACCAAAACCCAAATTCTAATCCTATTTTTGACCCAAAACCCTATTTGTAACTCAAAACCTTAATTCAAACCCTAAACTCTAATTTTGACCCAAAACCCTAATTTTGACCCAATACCAAAATTTTAACCCAAAACCCTAATTTTAACCCAAAGCAATAATATTGACCCAAAACCCTAATTCAAACTCTAATTTTGACCCTAAACCCTAATTTTGACCCAGAATCCTAATTTTGACCCAAAACCCTAATTTTAACACAAAACCCCTAATTCTAACCCTATTGTGACCCAAAACCCTATTTTTAACTCAAAACCCTAATTCAAACCCTAAACCCTATTTTTGACCCAAAACCCTATTTCAAACCCTAAACCCTAATTTTGTCCCTAAACCCTAAATTTGACCCAGAACCCTAATTCTAACCCTAAGCCCTAATTTTGACCCAGAACCCTAATTTTGACCCAAAATCCTAATTTTAACCCAAAACCCTAATTCTAACCCTATTTTTGACCCAAAACCCTATTTTTAACTCAACCCTAATTCAAACCCTAAACCCTAATTTTGACCCTAAACCCAAAATTTGACCCAAAAACCTAATTTTCACTCAAAACCCTAATTCAAACCCTAAACCCCTATGTTTGACCCAAAACCCTAAATTGGTCCAAAAACGCCAATTTTAACCCAAAGCCCTAATTTTGACCCAAAACCCTATTTTTGACCCACAACCCAATTTTAAACTCAAAACCCTATTTCAAACCCTAATTTGGACACTAAACCCTAAATTTGACAACCCTAATTTTTATCCGAAACCCTAATTTTACGCAAAACCATAATTTTACCCCCAACCCTAATTTTGCCCTAAAACCCTAAATTTTGACCCAAAACCCTAATTTTAACCAAAAACCCTAATTCTAACCTTTTTTTTTACCCAAAACCCCATTTTTAACTCAAAACCCTAATTCTGACCCAAAAACCTACTTTTGATCCGAAACCCTAATTCTGACCGTATTTCTAACCCAAAAACATATTTTTCACTCAAATCCCTAATTCAAACCCTAAACCCCTATGTTTGACTCAAATCCCTAATTTGGAACCAAAACCCTAATTTTAACCCAAATTTTAACCAAACACCCTATTTTATACTAAACCCTATTTTAAACCCTAATTTGGACCCTAAACCCAAAATTTGACCCAGAACCCTAATATCGACCCGAAAGCCAAATTCTAACCCTAAACCCTAATTTTGACCCTAAACCCTAAATTTGACCCAGAACCCTAATTTTGACCTGAAACCCTAAATTTTGACCCAAAACCCTAATTCTAACCCTGTTTTTGACCCAAAACCCTAATTGGGACCAAAAACCTAATTTTGATCCAAAACCCTTATTATAACCCAGAACCCTAATTTTGACCCGAAACCCTAATTTATACTCAAATCCCTATTTCAAACCCTAAACCCTACTTCTGACCCAGAACCCTAATTTTGACCCGAAACCCTAATTTTAAACCAAAACCCAAATTCTAATCCTATTTTTGACCCAAAACCCTATTTGTAACTCAAAACCTTAATTCAAACCCTAAACTCTAATTTTGACCCAAAACCCTAATTTTGACCCAATACCAAAATTTTAACCCAAAACCCTAATTTTAACCCAAAGCACTAATATTGACCCAAAACCCTAATTCAAACCCTAATTTTGCCCATAAACGCTAATTTTGACCCAGAAACCTAATTTTGACCCAAAACCCTAATTTTAACCCAAAACCCTAATTGAAACCCTATTTTGACCCAAAACACTATTTTAACTCAAAACCCCAATTCAAACCCTAAACCCTATTTTTGACCCAAAACCCTATTTCAAACCCTAAACCGTAATTTTGTCCCTAAACCATAAATTTGACCCAGAACCCTAATTCTAACCCTAAGCCTTAATTTTGCCCCTGAACCCTAATTTTGACCCAAAACCCTAATTCTAACCCTATTTTTGACCTAAAACCCTATTTATACTCAACCCTAATTCAAACCCTAAACCCAAATTTTGACCCTAAACCCAAAATTTGACCCAAAAACCTAATTTTCACTCAAAAACCTAATTCAAACCCTAAACCCCTATGTTTGACCCAAAACCCTAATTTGGACCAAAAACCCTAATTTTAACCCAAAGCCCTAATTTTGACCCAAAACCCTATTTTTGACCCGCAACCAAATTTTAAACTCAAAACCCTATTTCAAACCCTAATTTGGACACTAAACCCTAAATTTGACAGAACCCTAATTTTTATCCGAAACCCTAATTTTACCCAAAACCTTAATTTTACCCCAAATCCTAAATTTGACCCAAAACCCTAATTTTGCCCTGAAACCCTAAATTTTGACCCAAAACCCTAATTTTAACCAAAAACCCTAATTCTAACCTTATTTTTTACCCAAAACCGCATTTTTAACTCAAAACCCTAATTCAAACCGAAACCCTAATTTTGATCCAAAACCAAAAATTTGGCCCAAAAACCTAATTTTGATCCAAAACCCTAATTTTAACCCGAAACCCGAATTCTAACCTTATTTCTAACCCTAAACCCCTATGTTTGACTCAAAACCCCAATTTGGAACTAAAACCCTAATTTTAACCCAATGCCCTAATTCTAATCCTATTTTTGACCAAACACCCTATTTTATACTAAACCCTATTTCAAACCCTAATTTGGACCCTAAACCCTAAATTTGACCCAGAACCCTAATATCGACCCGAAAGCCAAATTCTAACCCTAAACCCTAATTTTGACCCTAAATCCAAAATTTCACCCAAAAAACTAATTTTGACCCGAAACCCTAAATTTTGACCCAAAACCCTAATTCTAACCCTGTTTTTTACCCAAAACCCTAATTGGGACCAAAAACCTAATTTTGATCCAAAACCCTTATTTTATCCCAGAACCCTAATTTTGACCCGAAACCCTAATTTAAACTCAAATCCGTATTTCAAACCCTAAACCCTAATTTTGACCCAGAACCCTAATTTTGACCCAAAACCATAATTTTAAACCAAAACCCAAATTCTAATCCTATTTTTGACCCAAAACCCAATTTGTAACTCAAAACCTTAATTCAAACCCTAACCTCTAATTTTTTCCCAAAACCCTAATTTTAACCCAAAGCACTAATATTGACCCAAAACCCTAATTCAAACTCTAATTTTGACCCTAAACCCTAATTTTGACCTAGAATCCTAATTTTGATCCAAAACCCTAATTTTAACCCAAAACCCTAATTCTAAGCCTATTTTGACCCAAAACCCTATTTTTAACTCAAAACCCTAATTTAAACCCTAAACCCTATTTTTGACCCAAAACCCTATTTTAAACTCAAAACCCTATTTCAAACCCTAAACCCTAATTTTGTCCCTAAACCATAAATCTGACCCAGAACCCTAATTCTAACCCTAAGCCCTAATTTTAACCCAGAACCCTAATTTTAACCCAAAATCCTAATTTTAACCCTAAACCCTAATTCTAACCCTATTTTTGACCCAAAACCCTATTTTGAACTCAACCCTTTTTCAAACCCTAAACCCTAATTTTGAACCAAAACACTAAATTTTACCCAGAACCCTAATTTTTTCCCAAAACTCTAATTTTAAACCAAAACCCTAATTCTGATCCTATTTTTGACCCAAAACCCTATTTGTAACTCAAAACCTTAATTCAAACCCTAAACCCTAATTTTGACCCAAAACCTTAAATTTGACCTAGAACCCTAATTTTGACATGAAACCATAATTTTTCCCAAAACCCAAATTCTAACCCGAAGCCCTAATTTTGACTCATAGCCCTAATTTTGACCCAAAACCCTAATTTTAACCCAAAACCCTAATTCTAACCCTATTTTTGACCCAAAACCTTATTTTAAACTCAAAATCCTATTTTAAACCCTCAACCCTACTTTTAACCCAAAGCCCTAATTTAGTCCCAAAACCCTAATTCAAACCCTAATTTTGAAACTAAACCCTAAATTTGACACAACCCTAATTTTGATCTGAAACCCTATTTTTAACACAAAACCATAATTCTAACCCTATTTTTGACCAAAAACACTAATTTTAACTCAAAACCCAAATTCAAACCCTAAACCCTACTTTTGACCCTAAACCCAAAATTTGACACAAAAACCTAATTTTGATCCAGAACCCTAATTTTGTCACGAAACCCTAATTCTAAACCTAAACCTTCATTTTGACCCTAAACCCTAATTTTGACACCAAACACTAATTTTGACCCGAAACCCTTAATTTTGACCCAAAACCCTAATTCTGACCTTATTTTTGACCAAAAACCCTAGTTTGGAACAAAAACCATAATGTTGACCCAAAACACTAATTTTAACCCAAAGCCCTATTTTTGAACCAAAACCCTATTTTAAACTCAACCCTATTTCAAACCGTAAACCCTAACTTTTACAATAAAACCAAAATTTGACCCAAAGCCCTAATTAGGACCCTATTTTATACCCAATATTTAAACTCAAAACCCTTTTTCAAACGCAAAACCCTAAACCCAAAATTTGACCCAAAAACCTAATTGTGAACCAAAACCATAATTTTAACCCAGAACCCAAATTTTGACCCGAAACCCTAATTTAAACTCAAATCCCTATTTCAAACCCTAAACCCTAATTTTGACCCTAAACCCTAAATCTGACCCAAAACCCTAATTTTGACCCGAAACCCTAATTTGAAACCAAAACCCTAATTCCAATCCTATTTTTGACCCAAAACCCTATTTTTAACTCAAAACCTTAATTCAAACCCAAAACTCCAATTTTGACCCAAAACCCTAATTTGGACCCAAAACCCTAATTTTAACACAAAACCCTAATTCTAACCCAAAGCCCTAATTTTGACCCTAAACCCTAAATTTTACCCAGGACTCTAATTTTGATCCGAAACATTAATTTTAACCCAAAATCCTAATTCTAACCCAATTTTGATCCAAAACCCTATTTTTAACTCAAAACCCTAATTCAAACCCTAAACCATAATTTTGAACTAAAACCATATTCTTACCCTTTTCTAACACAAAACTCGATTTTAAACTCAAAACCCTAAACCCTAATTTGGACCCTAAACCCTAAATTTGGCCCAGAACCCTTATTTGGACCCGAAACCGTAATTTTACCCAAAACCCTAATTCTAACCTTATTTTTGACCCAAAACCCTATTTTAAACTCAAAAACCTATTTCAAACCCTAAACCCTAATTTTGACCCAAAACCCTAATTTTAACCCAGAACCCTATTTTTGACCCAAAACCCAAATTAGGACCCTATTTTATACCAAATATTTTAAACTCAAAACCGTAAACCCTAATTTTGATCCTAAACCCAAAATTTGACCCAAAAACCTAATTTTTACCCGAAACCCTAATTTTAACCCAACACCCTAATTCTAACCATATTTTTTACCCGAAACCTTATTTTTAACTCAAAACCCAAATTCAAACCCTAAACCCTAATTTGACCCAAAACCCAAAATTTAACCCCAAAGCCCTTATTTTGACCCAAAACCCTATTTTAAACTCAAAACCCTAATTCAAACCCTAAACCCTAATTTTGATCCTAAACCCTAATTTTAACCCAAAGCCCTAATTTTAACCCAAAGTCCTAATTTTGACCCAAAACCCTAATTCTAACCATATTTTTGACCCAAAACCCCATTTTAAACTCAACCCTATTTCAAACCCAAACCCTAATTTTGATCCTAAACCCTAATTCTAACCCTATTTTGACCCCAAATCCTATTTTTAACTCAAAACCCTAATTCAAACCCTAAACCCTAATTTTGACCCTAAACCCAAAATTTGACCCAAAACCTTAATTTTAATCTAAAACCCCAATTATAACCCTATTTCTGACCCAAAAACCTATTTTTAACTCAACCCTACCCTAAACCCTATGTTTGACCCAAAACCCTAATTTGGAACCAAAACCCTAATTTTAACCCAAAGCCCTAATTTTGACCTAGAACCCTAATTCTAAACCTATTTTAAACTCAAAACCCTATTTAAAAGCGTAAACCCTAAATTTGACCTCGAACCCTAATTTTGACCGGAAACCCTAATTTTACCCAAAACCCTAATTATAATCCAAAACGCTAATTCTAACTCTAACCCTATTTTGAACCAAAACCCTATATTTAACTCAACCACAAATCAAACCCTTAACCCCAATTCAAAACCTAAACCATAATTTGAACCAGAAAGCCTAATTTTAACCAAAAATCCTAATTTTAATCTAGAGCCCTAATTTTGACCCAAAACCCTAATACTAACCCTATTTTTGACCCAAAACCCAATTTTAAACTCAACCTTAATTCAAACCCTAAACCCTAACTTTGACCCTTAACCCAAAATTTGACCCAAAAACCAAAATTTGACCCAAAACCCTAATTTTAACCTATAACCCTAATTGTAACCTTATTTTTTTACCCCTAACCTTATTTTTAACTCAAAACATGAAACCCAAATTTTGACCCAAAACCCAAAATTTAACCCCCAAAGCCCTAATTTTGAACCAAACCCCTATTTTAAACTCAAATCCCTAATTCAAACCCTAAACCCTAATTTTGATCCTAAACCCTAATTTTAACCCAAAACCCTAATTTTAACCCAAAGCCCAAATTTTGACCGAAAACCCAAATTTTAACCACCAAAGCCCTAATTTTGACCCAAAAATCTATTTTTAACTCAAAACCCTAATTCAAACCCTAAACTCCTTTGTTTGACCCAAAACCCTAATTTTAACCCAAAGCCCAAATTTTGACCGAAAACCCAAATTTTAACCACCAAAGCCCTAATTTTGACCCAAAAATCTATTTTTAACTCAAAACCTTAATTCAAACCCTAAACTCCTTTGTTTGACCCAAAACCCTAATTTGGAACCAAAACCCTAATTTTAACCCAAAGCCCTAATTTTGACCCAAAACCCTAATTCTAACCCTATTTTGACCCAAAACCCCATTTTAAACTCAAAACCCTATTTCAAACCCAAAACCCTAACTTTTACAATAAACGCGAAATTTGACCCAAAAAGCCCTAATATCGACCCGAAAGCCTAATTCTAACCCTAAACCCTAATGTTGACCCTAAACCCTAAATTTGACCCAGAACCCTAATTTTGACCCGAAACCCTAAATTTTGATCCAAAACCCTAATTCTAACCCTATTTTTGACCCAAAAACCTATTTTAAACTCAAAACCCTATTTCAAACCCTAAACCCCAACTTGTACACTAACCCGAAAATTTCACCAAAAGCCCTAATGAGGACCCTATTTATACCCAATATTATAAACTCAAAATCATATTTCAAACCCTAAAACCTAACTTTTACACTAAACCCAAAAGTTGACCGAAAGCCCTAATTAGGACCCTATTTTATACCCAATATTTTAAACTCAAAACCCTATATCAAACCATAAACCCTAATTTTAACCCAGAGCCCTATTTTTGACACAAAACCCTATTTTAAACTCAAAACCCTATTTCAAACCCTGAACCCTAACTTTTACACTAAAACCAAAATTTGACCCAAAGCTTAGGACCCTGTTTTATACCCAATATTTTAAACTCAAAACCCTATTTCAAACAATAAACCCTAATTTTAACCCTAAACCGCAATTTTAACCCAAAGTTCTAATTTTGACCCGAAACCCTAATTTTAACCCAAAACCCTAATTCTAACCTTATTTTTTTTTAACCAAAATCCTATTTTAAACTCAAAACCCTAATTCAAACCCTAAACCGTAATTTTGATCCTAAACCCAAAATTTGACCCCAAAACCTATTTTTGATTGAAAACCCTAATTTTTTTACAAAACCCTAATTTGGAACTTAAACCCTAAATTTGACCCAGAACCCTAATTTTGTCATGAAATCCTAATTCTAACCCTAACCGCTAATTTTGACCCTAAACGCTAAATTTGACCCCGAACCCTAATTTTGACCCAAAACACTAATTCTAACCTTGATTTTGACCAAAACCCTAATTTGGAACAAGAACCGTAATTTTGACCCAAAACCCTAATTTTAAACCAGAGCCCTATTTTTGACCCAAACCCTATTTTAAACTCAAAACCCTATTTCAAACCTTAAACCCGAACTTTTACACTAAACCCAAAATTTGACCCAAAGCCCTAATTAGGACCCTATTATATACCCAATATTTTAAACTCAAAACCCTATTTCAAACGCTAAGGCTAATTTTGACCCTAAACCCCAAATTTGACCCAAAAACCTAATTTTGAACAGAAACCCAAATTTTAACCCAAAACCCTAATTCTAACCTTATTTTTTACCCGAAACCTTATTTTTCACTCAAAACCCTAATTCAAACCCTAAACCCTAATTTGACCTAAAACCCAAATTTTGACCCAAATCCCAAATTTTAACCCCAAAGCCCTAATTTTGACCCACAACCTATTTTAAACGCCAAACCCTAATTCAAACCCTAAACCCTAATTTTGATCATAAACCCGAATTTTAACCCAAAACCCTAATTTTAACCCAAAGACCTAATTTTGACCCGAAACCTTAATTTAAACTCAAAACCCTAATTTTGATCCTCAACCCTAATTTTAACCCAAAACCCTAATTTTAACCCAAATCCCAAATTTTAACCGGAAACCCTGATTTTAACCCTATTTTTTACCCAAAACCCTATTTTAAACTCAACCATATTTCAACCATTAAACCCTAAACCCTAATTTGACCTAAAACCCAAAGCCTAAACCCAAAACCCTAATTTGACCTAAAACCCAAATTTTGACCCAAAACCCAAAAATTGACCCAAAGCCCTTATTTTAACCCTATTTTTGACCCAATATTTAAAACTCAAAACCCAATTTCAAACCTTAAACCCTAATTTTGACCCTAAACCCAAAATTCGACCCAAAAACCAAATTTTGACATGAAAACCCTAAACCCAAAATTTGACCCAAAACCCAAATTATAACCCCCAAAGCCCTAATTTTGACCCAAAACCCTATCTTAAACTCCAAACCCTAATTCAAACCCTAAACCGTAATTTTGATCCCAAACCTTAATTTTAACCCGAAACCCTAATTTTAACCCAAAGCCCTAATTTTGACCCGAAACCCTAATTTTAACCCTAATTTTGACCCAAAACCCTATTTTAAACTCAAAACCCAATTTCAAACCCTAAACCCTAATTTTAACCCAAAGCCCCCATTTTGACCCAAAACCCAAATTTTAACCCCAAAGCCCTAATTTTGACCCAAAACCCTATCTTAAACTCCAAACCCTAATTCAAACCCTAAACCGTAATTTTGATCCTAAATCCTAATTATATCCCAAAACCCTAATTTTAACCCAAAATCCTAACTCTAACCGCATTTTTTTACCCAAAACCCTATTTTAAACCCGAAACCCTAATTTTAACCCAAAGCCCACATTTTGACCCAAAACCCAAATTTTAAAACCCAAAGCCCTAATTTTGACCCAAAACCCTATCATAAACTCCAAACACTAATTCAAACCCTAAACCGTAATTTTGATCCTAAACCCTAATTATAACCCAAAACCCTAATTTTAACCCAAAGTTCTAATTTTGACCCAAAACACTAATTTTAACCCAAAACCCTAACTCTAACCGCATTTTTTTTTACCCAAAACCCTATTTTTAACTCAACCCTAATTCAAACCCTAAACCCTAATTTTGATCATAAACCCGAATTTTAACCCAAAACCCTAATTTTAACCCAAAGCCCTAACTTTAACCCGAAACCTTAATTTAAACTCAAAACCTTAATTTTGGTCCAAAACCCTAATTTTAACCCAAAGCCCTAATTTTGACCCGAAACCCTAATTTTAACCTATTTTTTACCCAAAACCCTATTTTAAACTCAAAACCATATTTCAACCATTAAACCCTAATTCTAACCCTATGTTTGACCCAAAACCCTATTTTTAACACAACCTAAATTCAAACCCTAAACCCTACTTTTGACGAAAAACCCTAATTTGGACCCAAAACCCAACTTTTGACCCAAAACCACAATTTGGACCCAAAACCCAAAATTTGACCCAAAGCCCTTATTTTGACCCTATTTTTGACCCAATATTTAAAACTCAAAACCCAATTTCAAACCTTAAACCCTAATTTTGACCCTAAACCCAAAATTCGACCCAAAAACCAAATTTTGACATGAAAACCCTAAACCCAAAATTTGACCCAAAACCCAAATTTTAACCCCCAAAGCCCTAATTTTGACCCAAACCCCTATCTTAAACTCCAAACCCTAATTCAAACCCTAAACCGTAATTTTGATCCCAAACCCTAATTTTAACCCGAAACCCTAATTTTAACCCAAAACCCTAATTTTGACCCGAAACCCTAATTTTGACCCAAAACCCTATTTTACACTCAAAACCCAATTTCAAACCCTAAACCCTAATTTTAACCCAAAGCCCACATTTTGATCCAAAACCCAAATTTTAACCCCAAAACCCTAATTTTGACCCAAAACCCTATCTTAAACTCCAAACCCTAATTCAAACCCTAAAACGTAATTTTGATCCTAAATCATAATTATAACCCAAAACCCTAATTTTAACCCAAAGCTCTAATTTTGACCCGAAACCCTAATTTTAACCCAAAATCCTAACTCTAACCGCATTTTTTTACCCAAAACCCTATTTTAAAATCAAAACCCTATTTCAAACCCGAAACCCTAATTTTAACCCAAAGCCCACATTTTGACCCAAAACCCAAATTTTAACCCCCAAAGCCCTAATTTTGACCCAAAACCCTATCTTAAACTCCAAACACTAATTCAAACCCTAAACCGTAATTTTGATCCTAAACCCTAATTATAACCCAAAACCCTAATTTTAACCCAAAGCTCTAATTTTGACCCAAAACACTAATTTTAACCCAAAACCCTAACTCTAACCACATTTTTTTTACCCAAAACCCTATTTTTAACTCAACCCTAATTCAAACCCAAAACCCTAATTTTGATCATAAACCCGAATTTTAACCCAAAACCCTAATTTTAACACAAAGCCCTAACTTTGACCCGAAACCTTAATTTAAACTCAAAACCTTAATTTTGGTCCTAAACCCTAATTTTAACACAAAACCCTAATTTTAACCCAAAGCCCTAATTTTGACCCGAAACCCTAATTTTAACCCATTTTTTACCCAAAACCCTATTTTAAACTCAAAACCATATTTCAACCATTAAACCCTAATTCTAACCCTATGTTTGACCCAAAACCCTATTTTTAACACAGCCTAAATTCAAACCCTAAACCCTAATTTGACCTAAAACCCAAATTTTGACCCAAAACCCAAATTTTAACCCCAAAGCCCTAATTTTAACCCAAACCCTATTTTAAACGCCAAACCCTATTTCAAACCCTAAACCCTAATTTTGATCATAAACCCGAATTTTAACCCAAAACCCTAATTTTCACCCAAAGCCCAAATTTTGACCCAAAACCTTAATTTAAACTCAAAACCCTAATTCAAACCCTAAATCCTAATTTTGATCCTAAACCCTGATTTTAACCCAAAACCCTAATTTTAACCCAAAGCCCAAATTTTGACCCAAAACCTATTTTAAACTCAAAACCCTATTTCAAACCTTAAACCCGAACTTTTACACTAAACCCAAAATTTGACCCAAAGCCCTAATTAGGACCCTATTATATACCCAATATTTTAAACTCAAAACCCTATTTCAAACGCTAAGCCCTAATTTTGACCCTAAACCCCAAATTTGACCCAAAAACCTAATTTTGAACAGTAACCCAAATTTTAACCCAAAACCCTAATTCTAACTTTATTTTTTACCCGAAGCCTTATTTTTCACTCAAAACCCTAACTCAAACCCAAAACCCTAATTTGACCTAAAACCCAAATTTTAACCCCAAAGCCCTAATTTTGACCCAAAACCCTATTTTAAACGCCAAACCCAAATTCAATCCCTAAACCCTAATTTTGATCATAAACCCGAATTTTAACCCAAAGCCCAAATTTTGACCTAAAACCATAATTTAAACTCAAAACCCTAATTCAAACCCTAAACCCTAATTTTGATCCTAAACCCTAATTTTAACCCGAAACCCTAATTTTAACCCAAAGCCCGAATTTTTACCCGAAACCCTAATTTTGACCCAAAACCCTATTTTAAACTCAAAACCCTATTTCAAACCCTAAACCCTAATTTTGACCCTAAATCTGACCAAGAACCCTAATTTTGACCCGAAAACCTAATTTTAAACCAAAACACTAATTGTAACCCTATTTTTGACCACAAACCCTATTTTTAACTCAAAACCCAAATTCAAACCCTAAACCCTAATTCTAACCCTATTTTTAAGTCAAAACCCAATTTCAAACCCTAAACCCGAAACCCAAATTTTGACCAAAAACCCTAATTTGGGCCCAAAACCCTAAATTTGACCTAGGACCCTAATTTTGACCTGAAACCCTAATTTTAAACCAAAACCCTAATTCTAACCCTATTTTTAACTCAAAACCCAATTTCAAACCCTAAACGCTTATTTTGACCAAAAACCCTAATTTGGACCCGAAACCCAACTTTTGACCCAAAACTCCAATTTGGACCCAAAACCCTTATTTTGACCCTATTTTTGACCCAATATTTATAACTCAAAACCCAATTTCAAACCCTAAACCCTAATTTTGACCCTAAAACCAAAATTCGACCCAAAAACCTAATTTTGACCCAAAAACCCTAACCCTAATTTTGACCAAAACCCTAATTTGGAATAAAAACCATACTTTTGACCCAAAACCATAATTTTAACCCAGAGCCCTATTTTTGACCCAAAACCCTATTTTAAACTCAAAACCCTATTTTAAACCCTAAACCCTAAACCCTAACTTTTACACTAAACCCAAAATTTGACCCAAAGCTTAGAACCCTATTTTACACCAAATATTTTAAACTCAACCCTATTTCAAACGCTAAACCGTAATTTTGACCCTAAACCCAAAATTTGACACAAAAACCTAATTTTGAACAGAAACCCAAATTTTAACCCAAAACCCTAATTCTAACCTTATTTTTTACCCGAAACCTTATTTTTCACTCAAAACCCTAATTCAAACCCTAAACCCTAATTTGACCTAAAACCCAAATTTTGACCCAAATCCCAAATTTTAACCCCAAAGCCCTAATTTTGACCCACAACCTATTTTTAACTCAACCCTAATTCAAACCCTAAACCCTAATTTTGATCATAAACCCGAATTTTAACCCAAAACCCTAATTTTAACCCAAAGACCTAATTTTGACCCGAAACCTTAATTTAAACTCAAAACCCTAATTTTGATCCTCAACCCTAATTTTAACCCAAAGCCCAAATTTTGACCCGAAACCCTAATTTTAACCCTATTTTTTACCCAAAACCCTATTTTAAACTCAAAACCATATTTCAACCATTAAACCCTAATTATAACCCTATGTTTGACCCAAAACCCTATTTTTAACACAACCTAAATTCAGACCCTAAACCCTTCTTTTGACGAAAAACCCTAATTTGGACCCAAAACCCAACTTTTGACCCAAAACAACAATTTGGACCCAAAACCCAAAATTTGACCCAAAGCCCTTATTTTGACCCCTTTTTTGACCCAATATTTGAAACTCAAAACCCAATTTCAAACCTTAAACCCTAATTTTGACACTAAACCCAAAATTCGACCCAAAAACCAAATTTTGACATGAAAACCCTAAACCCAAAATTTGACCCAAAACCCAAATTTTAACCCCCAAAGCCCTAATTTTGACCCAAAACCCTATCTTAAACTCCAAACCCTAATTCAAACCCTAAACCGTAATTTTGATCCCAAACCCTAATTTTAACCCGAAACCCTAATTTTAACCCAAAGCCCTAATTTTGACCAGAAACCCTAATTTTAACCCAAAATCCTAACTCTAACCGCATTTTTTTACCCAAAACCCTATTTTAAACTCAAAACCCTATTTCAAACACTTAACCGTAATTTTAACCCAAAGCCCACTTTTTGACCCAAAACCCAAATTTTAACCCCCAAAGCCCTAATTTTGACCCAAAACCCTATCTTAAACTCCAAACACTAATTCAAACCCTAAACCGTAATTTTGATCCTACACCCTAATTATAACCCAAAACCCTAATTTTAACCCAAAGCTCTAATTTTGACCAAAAACACTAATTTTAACCCAAAACCCTAACTCTAACCGCATTTTGTTTACCCAAAACCCTATTTTTAACTCAACCCTAATTCAAACCCTAAACCCTAATTTTGATCATAAACCCGAATTTTAACCCAAAACCCTAATTTTAACCCAAAGACCTAACTTTGACCCGAAACCTTAATTTAAACTCAAAACCTTAATTTTGGTCCTAAACCCTAAATTTAACCCAAAACCCTAATTTTAACCCAAAGCCCTAATTTTGACCCGAAACCCTAATTTTAACCCATTTTTTACCCAAAACCCTATTTTAAACTCAAAACCATATTTCAACCATTAAACCCTAATTCTAACCCTATGTTTGACCCAAAACCCTATTTTTAACACAACCTTAAATCCAAACCCTTTAAAAACCCTAATTTGGACCCAAACCCAACTTTTGACCCAAAACCACAATTTTGACCCAAAACCCAAATTTTGACCCAAAGCCCTAATTTTAAACCCAAAAACTCAAACCTAATTTCAAACCTTAAACCTTAATTTGACCCTAAACCTAAACCTAAAATTTTGACTCAAAAACCCAAATTTTAACCCAAAACCGTAATTTTAACCCAAAGCCCTAATTTTGACCCAAAACCTTAATTTAAACTCAAAACCCTAATTCAAACCCTAAAAACTAATTTTAATCATAAACCCGAATTTTAACCCAAAACCCTAATTTTAACCCAAAGCCCAAATTTTGACCCAAAACCTATTTTAAACTCAAAACCCTATTTCAAACCTTAAACCCGAACTTTTACACTAAACCCAAAATTTGACCCAAAGCCCTTTTAACCCTACTATAAACCCAATATTTTAAACTCAAAACCCTATTTCAAACCAAAATCCTAATTTTGACCCTAAACCCCAAATTTGACCCAAAATCTAATTTTGAACAAAACCCAAATTTTAACCCAAAACCCTAATTCTTACTGTATTTTTTACCCAAAACCTTATTTTCACTCAAAACCCTAATTCAAACCCTAAACCCAAATTTTACCTCAAATCCCAAAATATGACCCGAAACCCTAATTTTAACCCCAAAGCCCTAATTTTGACCCAAAACCCTATCTTAAACGCCAAACCTAAATTCAAACCCTAAACCCTAATTTTGATCCTAAACCCGAATTTTAACCCAAAGTCCTAATTTTAACCCAAAACCTTAATTTAAACTCAAAACCCTAATTTAAACCCAAAACCCTAATTTTGATCCTAAACCCTAATTTTAACCCAAAACCCTAATTTTAACCAAAAGCCCTAATTTTACCCAAAACCCTAATTTTGACCCAAAACCCTATTTTAAACTCAAAACCCTATTTCAAACCCTAAACCCTAATTTTGACCCTAATCCAACCCTAATTTTAACCCAAAACCTAATTTTAAACCAAAACACTAATTGTAACCCTATTTTTGACCACAAACCCTATTTTTAACTCAAACCCCAAATTCAAACCCTAAACCCTAATTTAAACCTATTTTTAACCCAAAACCCAATTTCAAACCCTAAACCTAAACCCTAATTTTGACCAAAAACCCTAATTTGGACCCAAAACCCTAAATTTGACCCTAAACCCTAATTTTGACCAAAACCCTAAATTTAAACCAAAACCCTAATTCTAACCCTATTTTAAACTCAAAACACAATTTCAAACCCTAAACCTAATTTTGACCAAAAACCCTAATTTGGACCCAAACCCAAAATTTGACCCAAAACCCCAATTTGGACCCAAAACCCTATTTTACCTATTTGACCCAAATTTATAACTCAAAACCCAATTTCAAACCCTAAACCCTAATTCCCTAAAACCAAAATACCCAAAACCTAATTTTGACACAAAACCCAACCCTAATTTTGACCCAAAACCCTAATTTTGAATAAAAACCATACTTTTGACCCAAAACCCTAATTTTAACCCTAAGCCATTTTTACCCAAAACCCTATTTTAAACTCAAAACCCTATTTTAAACCCTAAACCCTAATTTTAACCTAAACCCAAAATTTGACCCAAACCCTTTTAACCCTATTTTACACCCAAAACTTAAAACTCCAAACACAAACCCTAAACCGTAATTTTGACCCTAAACCCAAATTATAACCCAAAAACCCAACCTAATTTTGAACCAAAAACACAAATTTTAACCCTAAACCCTAATTCTAACCTTATTTAGTTTACCCAAAACCTTATTTTTCACTCAAAACCCTAATTCAAACCCTAAACCCTAATTTTGACCAAAAACCCAAATTAACCCAAAACCCTAATTTTAACCCAAAGACCTAATTTTGACCCGAAACCTTAATTTAAACTCAAAACCCTAATTTTGATCCTCAACCCTAATTTTAACCCAAAACCCTAATTTTAACCCAAAGCCCATATTTTGACCCGAAACCCTAATTTTAACCCTATTTTTTACCCAAAACCCTATTTTAAACTCAAAACCATATTTCAACCATTAAACCCTAATTCTAACCCTATGTTTGACCCAAAACCCTATTTTTAACACAACCTAAATTCAAACCCTAAACCCTAATTTTGACGAAAAACCCTAATTTGGACCCAAAACCCAACTTTTGACCCAAAACCACAATTTGGACCCAAAACCCAAAATTTGACCCAAAGCCCTTATTTTGACCCTATTTTTGACACAATATTTGAAACTCAAAACCCAATTTCAAACCTTAAACCCTAATTTTGACCCTAAACCCAAAATTCGACCCAAAAACCAAATTTTGACATGAAAACCCTAAACACAAAATTTGACCCCAAAACACAAATTTTAACCCCCAAAGCCCTAATTTTGACCCAAAACCCTATCTTAAACTCAAAACCCTAATTCAAACCCTAAACCGTAATTTTGATCCTAAACCCTAATTTTAACCCGAAACCCTAATTTTAACCCTAATTTTGACCCAAAACCCTAATTCTAACCTTATTTTTATACCCAAAACCCTATTTTTAACTCAACCCTAATTCAAACCCTAAACCCTAATTTTGATCATAAACCCGAATTTTAACCCAAAACCCTAATTTTAACCCAAAGCCCTAACTTTGACCCGAAACCTTAATTTAAACTCAAAACCCTAATTTTGATCCTCAACCCTAATTTTAACACAAAACCCTAATTTTAACCCAAAGCCCTAATTTTGACCTGAAACCCTAATTTTAACCCATTTTTTACCCAAAACCCTATTTTAAACTCAAAACCATATTTCAACCATTAAACCCTAATTCTAACCCTATGTTTGACCCAAAACCCTATTTTAACACAACCTAAATTCAAACCCTAAACCCTAATTTGACCTAAAACCCAACTTTTGACCCAAAACCCAAATTTTAACCCCAAAGCCCTAATTTTAACCCAAACCCTATTTTAAACGCCAAACCCTATTTCAAACCCTAAACCCTAATTTTGATCATAAACCCGAATTTTAACCCAAAACCCTAATTTTAACCCAAAACCCTTATTTTGACCCAAAACCTTAATTTAAACTCAAAACCCTAATTCAAAACCTAAATCCTAATTTTGATCCAAAACCCTGATTTTAACCCGAAACCCTAATTTTAACCCAAAGCCCTAATTTTGACCCGAAACCCTATTATAAACTCAAAACCCTATTTCAAACCTTAAACCCTAACTTTTACACTAAACCCAAAATTTGACCCAAAGCCTTGATTAGGACCCTATTATATACCCAATATTTTAAACTCAAAACCCTATTTCAAACGCTAAGCCCTAATTTTGACCCTAAACCCCAAATTTGACCCAAAAATCTAATTTTGAACAGAAACCCAAATTTTAACCCAAAACCCTAATTCTTACTTTATTTTTTACCCGAAACCTTATTTTTCACTCAAAACCCTAATTCAAACCCTAAACCCAAATTTGACCTAAAACCCAAATTTTGACCCAAAACCCAAATTTTAAGCCCAAAGCCCTAATTTTGACCCAAAACCCTATTTTAAACGCCAAACCCAAATTCAATCCCTAAACCCTAATTTTGATCATAAACCCGAATTTTAACCCAAAGTCCAAATTTTGACCCAAAACCTTAATTTAAACTCAAAACCCTAATTCAAACCCTAAACCCTAATTTTGATCCTAAACCCTAATTTTAACCCGAAACCCTAATTTTAACCCAAAGCCCTAATTTTTACCCGAAACCCTAATTTTGACCCAAAACCCTATTTTAAACTCAAAACCCTATTTCAAACCCTAAACCCTAATTTTGACCCTAAATCTGACCAAGAACCCTAATTTTGACCCGAAAACCTAATTTTAAACCAAAACACTAATTGTAACCCTATTTTTGACCACAAACCCTATTTTTAACTCAAACCCCAAATTCAAACCCTAAACCCTAATTCTAAACCTATTTTTAAGTCAAAACCAAATTGCAAACCCTAAACCCTAAACCCAAATTTTGACCAAAACCCTAATTTGGGCCCAAAACCCTAAATCACCTAACCCGACCCTAATTTTGACCAAACCCTAATTTTAAACCAAAACCCTAATTCTAACCCTATTTTTAACTCAAAACACAATTTCAAACCCTAAACGCTTATTTTGACCAAAAACCCTAATTTGGACCCGAAACCCAACTTTTGACCCAAAACCCCAATTTGGACCCAAAACCCTTATTTTGACCCTATTTTTGACCCAAAATTTATAACTCAAAACCCAATTTCAAACCCTAAACCCTAATTTTGACCCTAAAACCAAAATTCGACCCAAAAACCTAATTTTGACACGAAAACCCTAACCCTAATTTTGACCAAAACCCTAATTTGGAATAAAAACCATACTTTTGACCCAAAACCATAATTTTAACCCAGAGCCCTATTTTTGACCCAAAACCCTATTTTAAACTCAAAACCCTATTTTAAACCCTAAACCCTAACTTTTACACTAAACCCAAAATTTGACCCAAAGCTTAGAACCCTATTTTACACCCAATATTTTAAACTCAAAACCCTATTTCAAACGCTAAACCGTAATTTTGACCCTAAACCCAAAATTTGACCCAAAAACCTAATTTTGAACAGAAATCCAAATTTTAACCCAAAACCCTAATTCTAACCTTATTTAGTACACGAAACCTTATTTTTCACCCAAAACCCTAATTCAAACCCTAAACCCTAATTTGACCTAAAACCCAAAACCCTAATTTTAACCCAAAGACCTAATTTTGACCCGATACCTTAATTTAAACTCAAAACCCTAATTTTGATCCTCAACCCTAATTTTAACCCAAAACCCTAATTTTAACCCAAAGCCCATATTTTGACCCGAAACCCTAATTTTAACCATATTTTTTACCCAAAACCCTATTTTAAACTCAAAACCATATTTCAACCATTAAACCCTAATTTTAACCCTATGTTTGACCCAAAACCCTATTTTTAACACAACCTAAATTCAAACCCTAAACCCTAATTTTGACGAAAAACCCTAATTTGGACCCAAAACCCAACTTTTGACCCAAAACCACAATTTGGACCCAAAACCCAAAATCTGACCCAAAGCCCTTATTTTGACCCTATTTTTGACACAATATTTGAAACTCAAAACCCAATTTCAAACCTTAAACCCTAATTTTGACCCTAAACCCAAAATTCGACCCAAAAACCAAATTTTGACATGAAAACCCTAAACCCAAAATTTGACCCAAAACACAAATTTTAACCCCCAAAGCCCTAATTTTGACCCAAAACCCTATCTTAAACTCCAAACCCTAATTCAAACCCTAAACCGTAATTTTGATCCTAAACCCTAATTATAACCCAAAACCCTAATTTTAACCCAAAGCTCTAATTTTGACCCAAAACACTAATTTTAACCCAAAACCCTATTTTTAACTCAACCCTAATTCAAACCCTAAACCCTAATTTTGATCATAAACCCGAATTTTAACCCAAAACCCTAATTTTAACCCAAAGCCCTAACTTTGACCCGAAACCTTAATTTAAACTCAAAACCTTAATTTTGGTCCTAAACCCTAATTTTAACACAAAACCCTAATTTTAACCCAAAGCCCTAATTTTGACCCGAAACCCTAATTTTAACCCATTTTTTTACCCAAAACCCTATTTTAAACTCAAAACCATATTTCAACCATTAAACCCTAATTCTAACCCTATGTTTGACCCAAAACCCTATTTTTAACACAACCTAAATTCAAACCCTAAACCCTAATTTGACCTAAAACCCAACTTTTGACCCAAAACCCAAATTTTAACCCCAAAGCCCTAATTTTAACCCAAACCCTATTTTAAACGCCAAACCCTATTTCAAACCCTAAACCCTAATTTTGATCATAAACCCGAATTTTAACCCAAAACCCTAATTTTAACCCAAAACCCTTATTTTGACCCAAAACCTTAATTTAAACTCAAAACCCTAATTCAAAACCTAAATCCTAATTTTGATCCAAAACCCTGATTTTAACCCGAAACCCTAATTTTAACCCAAAGCCCTAATTTTGACCCGAAACCCTATTATAAACTCAAAACCCTATTTCAAACCTTAAACCCTAACTTTTACACTAAACCCAAAATTTGACCCAAAGCCTTGATTAGGACCCTATTATATACCCAATATTTTAAACTCAAAACCCTATTTCAAACGCTAAGCCCTAATTTTGACCCTAAACCCCAAATTTGACCCAAAAATCTAATTTTGAACAGAAACCCAAATTTTAACCCAAAACCCTAATTCTTACTTTATTTTTTACCCGAAACCTTATTTTTCACTCAAAACCCTAATTCAAACCCTAAACCCAAATTTGACCTAAAACCCAAATTTTGACCCAAAACCCAAATTTTAAGCCCAAAGCCCTAATTTTGACCCAAAACCCTATTTTAAACGCCAAACCCAAATTCAATCCCTAAACCCTAATTTTGATCATAAACCCGAATTTTAACCCAAAGTCCAAATTTTGACCCAAAACCTTAATTTAAACTCAAAACCCTAATTCAAACCCTAAACCCTAATTTTGATCCTAAACCCTAATTTTAACCCGAAACCCTAATTTTAACCCAAAGCCCTAATTTTTACCCGAAACCCTAATTTTGACCCAAAACCCTATTTTAAACTCAAAACCCTATTTCAAACCCTAAACCCTAATTTTGACCCTAAATCTGACCAAGAACCCTAATTTTGACCCGAAAACCTAATTTTAAACCAAAACACTAATTGTAACCCTATTTTTGACCACAAACCCTATTTTTAACTCAAACCCCAAATTCAAACCCTAAACCCTAATTCTAAACCTATTTTTAAGTCAAAACCAAATTGCAAACCCTAAACCCTAAACCCTAATTTTGACCAAAAACCCTAATTTGGGCCCAAAACCCTAAATCTGACCTACGACCCTAATTTTGACCAGAAACCCTAATTTTAAACCAAAACCCTAATTCTAACCCTATTTTTAACTCAAAACACAATTTCAAACCCTAAACGCTTATTTTGACCAAAAACCCTAATTTGGACCCGAAACCCAACTTTTGACCCAAAACCCCAATTTGGACCCAAAACCCTTATTTTGACCCTATTTTTGACCCAAAATTTATAACTCAAAACCCAATTTCAAACCCTAAACCCTAATTTTGACCCTAAAACCAAAATTCGACCCAAAAACCTAATTTTGACACGAAAACCCTAACCCTAATTTTGACCAAAACCCTAATTTGGAATAAAAACCATACTTTTGACCCAAAACCATAATTTTAACCCAAACCCGCCTATTTTTGACCCAAAACCCTATTTTAAACTCAAAACCCTATTTTAAACCCTAAACCCTAACTTTTACACTAAACCCAAAATTTGACCCAAAGCTTAGAACCCTATTTTACACCCAATATTTTAAACTCAAAACCCTATTTCAAACGCTAAACCGTAATTTTGACCCTAAACCCAAAATTTGACCCAAAAACCTAATTTTGAACAGAAATCCAAATTTTAACCCAAAACCCTAATTCTAACCTTATTTAGTACACGAAACCTTATTTTTCACCCAAAACCCTAATTCAAACCCTAAACCCTAATTTGACCTAAAACCCAAAACCCTAATTTTAACCCAAAGACCTAATTTTGACCCGATACCTTAATTTAAACTCAAAACCCTAATTTTGATCCTCAACCCTAATTTTAACCCAAAACCCTAATTTTAACCCAAAGCCCATATTTTGACCCGAAACCCTAATTTTAACCATATTTTTTACCCAAAACCCTATTTTAAACTCAAAACCATATTTCAACCATTAAACCCTAATTCTAACCCTATGTTTGACCCAAAACCCTATTTTTAACACAACCTAAATTCAAACCCTAAACCCTAATTTTGACGAAAAACCCTAATTTGGACCCAAAACCCAACTTTTGACCCAAAACCACAATTTGGACCCAAAACCCAAAATCTGACCCAAAGCCCTTATTTTGACCCTATTTTTGACACAATATTTGAAACTCAAAACCCAATTTCAAACCTTAAACCCTAATTTTGACCCTAAACCCAAAATTCGACCCAAAAACCAAATTTTGACATGAAAACCCTAAACCCAAAATTTGACCCAAAACACAAATTTTAACCCCCAAAGCCCTAATTTTGACCCAAAACCCTATCTCAAACTCCAAACCCTAATTCAAACCCTAAACCGTAATTTTGATCCTAAACCCTAATTATAACCCAAAACCCTAATTTTAACCCAAAGCTCTAATTTTGACCCAAAACACTAATTTTAACCCAAAACCCTAACTCTAACCGCATTTTTTTTACCCAAAACCCTATTTTTAACTCAACCCTAATTCAAACCCTAAACCCTAATTTTGATCATAAACCCGAATTTTAACCCAAAACCCTAATTTTAACCCAAAGCCCTAACTTTGACCCAAAACCTTAATTTAAACTCAAAACCTTAATTTTGGTCCTAAACCCTAATTTTAACCCAAAACCCTAATTTTAACCCAAAGCCCTAATTTTGACCCGAAACCCTAATTTTAACCCATTTTTTACCCAAAACCCTATTTTAAACTCAAAACCATATTTCAACCATTAAACCCTAATTCTAACCCTATGTTTGACCCAAAACCCTATTTTTAACACAACCTAAATTCAAACCCTAAACCCTAATTTTGACGAAAAACCCTAATTTGGACCCAAAACCCAACTTTTGACCCAAAACCACAATTTGGACCCAAAACCCAAAATTTGACCCAAAGCCCTTATTTTGACACTATTTTTGACCCAATATTTAAAACTCAAAACCCAATTTCAAACCTTAAACCCTAATTTTGACCCTAAACCCAAAATTCGACCCAAAAACCAAATTTTGACATGAAAACCCTAAACCCAAAATTTGACCCAAAACCCAAATTTTAACCCCCAAAGCCCTAATTTTGACCCAAAACCCTATCTTAAACTCCAAACCCTAATTCAAACCCTAAACCGTAATTTTGATCCCAAACCCTAATTTTAACCCGAAACCCTAATTTTAACCCAAAGCCCTAATTTTGATCCGAAACCCTAATTTTAACCCAAAATCCTAACTCTAACCGCATTTTTTTACCCAAAACCCTATTTTAAAATCAAAACCCTATTTCAAACCCAAAACCCTAATTTTAACCCAAAGCCCTAATTTTGACCCGAAACCCTAATTTTAACCCTATTTTTTACCCAAAACCCTATTTTAAACTCAAAACCATATTTCAACCATTAAACCCTAATTCTAACCCTATGTTTGACCCAAAACCCTATTTTTAACACAACCTAAATTCAAACCCTAAACCCTAATTTTGACGAAAAACCCTAATTTGGACCCAAAACCCAACTTTTGACCCAAAACCCAAAATTTGACCCAAAGCCCTTATTTTGACCCTATTTTTGACCCAATATTTAAAACTCAAAACCCAATTTCAAACCTTAAACCCTAATTTTGACCCTAAACCCAAAATTCGACCCAAAAACCAAATTTTGACATGAAACCCCTAAACCCAAAATTTGACCCAAAACCCAAATTTTAACCCCCAATGCCCTAATTTTGACCCAAAACCCTATCTTAAACTCCAAACCCTAATTCAAACCCTAAACCGTAATTTTGATCCCAAACCCTAATTTTAACCCGAAACCCTAATTTTAACCCAAAGCCCTAATTTTGACCCGAAACCCTAAGTTTAACCCTAATTTTGACCCAAAACCCTATTTTAAACTCGAAACCCAATTTCAAACCCTAAACCCTAATTTTAACCCAAAGCCCACATTTTGACCCAAAACCCAAATTTTAACCCCAAAGCCCTAATTTTGACCCAAAACCCTATCTTAAACTCCAAACCCTAATTCAAACCCTAAACCGTAATTTTGACCCAAAGCTCTAATTTTGACCCAAAACACTACTTTTAACCCAAAACCCTAACTCTAACCGCATTTTTTTTTACACAAAACCCTATTTTAAACTCAAAACCATATTTCAACCATTAAACCCTAATTCTAACCCTATGTTTGACCCAAAACCCTATTTTAACACAACCTAAATTCAAACCCTAAACCCTAATTTGACCTAAAACCCAAATTTTGACCCCAAACCCAAATTTTAACCCCAAAGCCCTAATTTTAACCCAAACCCTATTTTAAACGCCAAACCCTATTTCAAACCCTAAACCCTAATTTTGATCATAAACCCGAATTTTAACCCAAAACCCTAATTTTAACCCAAAGCCCAAATTTTGACCCAAAACCTTAATTTAAACTCAAAACCCTAATTCAAACCCTAAATCCTAATTTTGATCCTAAACCCTGATTTTAACACGAAACCCTAATTTTAACCCAAAGCCCTAAATTTGACCCGAAACCATATTTTAAACTCAAAACCCTATTTCAAACCTTAAACCCTAACTTTTACACTAAACCCAAAATTTGACCCAAAGCCCTGATTAGGACCCTATTTTATACCCAATATTTTAAACTCAAAACCCTATTTCAAACGCTAAGCCCTAATTTTGACCCTAAACCCCAAATTTGACCCAAAAACCTAATTTTGAACAGAAACCCAAATTTTAACCCAAAACCCTAATTTTGACCCAAAACCCTATTTTAAACGCCAAACCCAAATTCAATCCCTAAACCCTAATTTTGATCATAAAGCCGAATTTTAACCCAAAGCCCAAATTTTGACCCAAAACCTTAATTTAAACTCAAAACCCTAATTCAAACCCTAAACCCTAATTTTGATCCTAAACCCTAATTTTAACCCGAAACCCTAATTTTAACCCAAAGCCCTAATTTTTACCCGAAACCCTAATTTTGACCCAAAACCCTATTTTAAACTCAAAACCCTATTTCAAACCCTAAACCCTAATTTTGACCCTAAATCCGACCAAGAACCCTAATTTTGACCCGAAAACCTAATTTTAAACCAAAACACTAATTCTAACCCTATTTTTGACCCCAAACCCTATTTTTAACTCAAAACCCAAATTCAAACCCTAAACCCTAATTCTAACCCTATTTTTAAGTCATAACCCAATTTCAAACCCTAAACCCTAATTTTGACCAAAAACCCTAATTTGGGCCCAAAACCCTAAATCTGACCTAGGACCCTAATTTTGACCCGAAATTTTAAACCAAAACCCTAATTCTAACCCTATTTTTAACTCAATACCCAATTTCAAACCCTAAACGCTTATTTTGACCAAAAACCCTAATTTGGACCCGAAACCCAACTTTTGACCCAAAACCCCAATTTGGACCCAAAACCCTTATTTTGACCCTATTCTGACCCAATATTTAAAACTCAAAACCCAATTTCCAACCCTAAACCCTAATTTTGACCCTAAAACCAAAATTCGACCCAAAAACCTAATTTTGACCCGAAAACCCTAACCCTAATTTTGACCAAAACCCTAATTTGGAATAAAAACCATACTTTTGACCCAAAACAATAATTTTAACCCAGAGCCCTATTTTTGACCCAAAACCCTATTTTAAACTCAAAACCCTATTTTAAACCCTAAACCCTAACTTTTACACTAAACCCAAAATTTGACCCAAAGCTTAGAACCCTATTTTACACCCAATATTTTAAACTCAAAACCCTATTTCAAACGCTAAACCTTAATTTTGACCCTAAACCCAAAATTTGATCCAAAAACCTAATTTTGAACAGAAACCCAAATTTTAACCCAAAACCCTAATTCTAACCTTATTTTTTACCCGAAACCTTATTTTTCACTCAAAACCCTAATTCAAACCCTAATCCCTAATTTGACCTAAAACCCAAATTTTGACCCAAAACCCAAATTTTAACCCCAAAGCCCTAATTTTGACCCACAACCTATTTTAAACGCCAAACCCTAATTCAAACCCTAAACCCTAATTTTGATCATAAACCCGAATTTTAATCCAAAACCCTAATTTTAACCCAAAGCCCTAACTTTGACCCAAAACCTTAATTTAAACTCAAAACCTTAATTTTGGTCCTAAACCCTAATTTTAACCCAAAACCCTAATTTTAACCCAAAGCCCTAATTTTGACCCGAAACCCTAATTTTAACCCATTTTTTACCCAAAACCCCATTTTAAACTCAAAACCATATTTCGACCATTAAACCCTAATTCTAACCCTATGTTTGACCCAAAACCCTATTTTTAACACAACCTAAATTCAAACCCTAAACCCTAATTTTGACGAAAAACCCTAATTTGGACCCAAAACCACAATTTGGACCCAAAACCCAAAATTTGACCCAAAGCCCTTATTTTGACACTATTTTTGACCCAATATTTAAAACTCAAAACCCAATTTCAAACCTTAAACCCTAATTTTGACCCTAAACCCAAAATTCGACCCAAAAACCAAATTTTGACATGAAAACCCTAAACCCAAAATTTGACCCAAAACCCAAATTTTAACCCTCAAAGCCCTAATTTTGACCCAAAACCCTATCTTAAACTCCAAACCCTAATTCAAACCCTAAACCGTAATTTTGATCCCAAACCCTAATTTTAACCCGAAACCCTAATTTTAACCCAAAGCCCTAATTTTGACCCGAAACCCTAATTTTAACCCTAATTTTGACCCAAAACCCTATTTTAAACTCAAAACCCAATTTCAAACCCTAAACCCTAATTTTAACCCAAAGCCCACATTTTGACCCAAAACCCAAATTTTAACCCCAAAGCCCTAATTTTGACCCAAAACCCTATCTTAAACTCCAAACCCTAATTCAAACCCTAAACCGTAATTTTGATCCTAAATCCTAATTATAACCCAAAACCCTAATTTTAACCCAAAGCTCTAATTTTGACCCGAAACCCTAATTTTAACCCAAAATCCTAACTCTAACCGCATTTTTTTACCCAAAACCCTATTTTAAAATCAAAACCCTATTTCAAACCCGAAACCCTAATTTTAACCCAAAGCCCACATTTTGACCCAAAACCCAAATTTTAACCCCAAAGCCCTAATTTTGACCCAAAACCCTATCTTAAACTCCAAACCCTAATTCAAACCCTAAACCGTAATTTTGATCCTAAATCCTAAATATAACCCAAAACCCTAATTTTAACCCAAAGCTCTAATTTTGACCCGAAACCCTAATTTTAACCCAAAATCCTAACTCTAACCGCATTTTTTTACCCAAAACCCTATTTTAAAATCAAAACCCTATTTCAAACCCGAAACCCTAATTTTAACCCAAAGCCCACATTTTGACCCAAAACCCAAATTTTAACCCCCAAAGCCCTAATTTTGACCCAAAACCCTATCTTAAACTCCAAACACTAATTCAAACCCTAAACCGTAATTTTGATCCTAAACCCAAATTATAACCCAAAACCCTAATTTTAACCCAAAGCTCTAATTTTGACCCAAAAGACTAATTTTAACCCAAAACCCTAACTCTAACCGCATTTTTTTTACCCAAAACCCTATTTTTAACTCAACCCTAATTCAAACCCTAAACCCTAATTTTGATCATAAACCCGAATTTTAATCCAAAACCCTAATTTTAACCCAAAGCCCTAACTTTGACCCAAAACCTTAATTTAAACTCAAAACCTTAATTTTGGTCCTAAACCCTAATTTTAACCCAAAACCCTAATTTTAACCCAAAGCCCTAATTTTGACCCGAAACCCTAATTTTAACCCATTTTTTACCCAAAACCCTATTTTAAACTCAAAACCATATTTCAACCATTAAACCCTAATTCTAACCCTATGTTTGACCCAAAACCCTATTTTTAACACAACCTAAATTCAAACCCTAAACCCTAATTTTGACGAAAAACCCTAATTTGGACCCAAAACCCAACTTTTGACCCAAAACCCAAAATTTGACCCAAAGCCCTTATTTTGACCCTATTTTTGACCCAATATTTAAAACTCAAAACCCAATTTCAAACCTTAAACCCTAATTTTGACCCTAAACCCAAAATTCGACCCAAAAACCAAATTTTGACATGAAAACCCTAAACCCAAAATTTGACCCAAAACCCAAATTTTAACCCCCAAAGCCCTAATTTTGACCCAAAACCCTATCTTAAACTCCAAACCCTAATTCAAACCCTAAACCGTAATTTTGATCCCAAACCCTAATTTTAACCCGAAACCCTAATTTTAACCCAAAGCCCTAATTTTGACCCGAAACCCTAATTTTAACCCTAATTTTGACCCAAAACCCTATTTTAAACTCAAAACCCAATTTCAAACCCTAAACCCTAATTTTAACCCAAAGCCCACATTTTGACCCAAAACCCAAATTTTAACCCCAAAGCCCTAATTTTGACCCAAAACCCTATCTTAAACTCCAAACCCTAATTCAAACCCTAAACCGTAATTTTGATCCTAAATCCTAATTATAACCCAAAACCCTAATTTTAACCCAAAGCTCTAATTTTGACCCGAAACCCTAATTTTAACCCAAAATCCTAACTCTAACCGCATTTTTTTACCCAAAAGCCTATTTTAAAATCAAAACCCTATTTCAAACCCGAAACCCTAATTTTAACCCAAAGCACACATTTTGACCCAAAACCCAAATTTTAACCCCCAAAGCCATAATTTTGACCCAAAACCCTATCTTAAACTCCAAACACTGATTCAAACCCTAAACCGTAATTTTGATCCTAAACCCTAATTATAACCCAAAACCCTAATTTTAACCCAAAGCTCTAATTTTGACCCAAAACACTAATTTTAACCCAAAACCCTAACTCTAACCGCATTTTTTTTACCCAAAACCATATTTTTAACTCAACCCTAATTCAAACCCTAAACCCTAATTTTGATCATAAACCCGAATTTTAACCCAAAACCCTAATTTTAACCCAAAGCCCTAACTTTGACCCGAAACCTTAATTTAAACTCAAAACCTTAATTTTGGTCCTAAACCCTAATTTTAACACAAAACCCTAATTTTAACCCAAAGCCCTAATTTTGACCCGAAACCCTAATTTTAACCCATTTTTTACCCAAAACCCTATTTTAACACAACCTAAATTCAAACCCTAAACCCTAATTTGACCTAAAACCCAAATTTTCACCCAAAACCCAAATTTTAACCCCAAAGCCCTAATTTTAACCCAAACCCTATTTTAAACGCCAAACCCTATTTCAAACCCCAAACCCTAATTTTGATCTTAAACCCGAATTTTAACCCAAAACCCTAATTTTAACCCAAAGCCCAAATTTTGACCCAAAACCTTAATTTAAACTCAAAACCCTAATTCAAACCCTAAATCCTAATTTTGATCCTAAACCCTGATTTTAACCCGAAACCCTAATTTTAACCCAAAGCGCTAATTTTGACCCGAAACCCTATTTTAAACTCAAAACCCTATTTCAAACCTTAAACCCTAACTTTTACACTAAACCCAAAATTTGACCCAAAAGCCCTGATTAGGACCCTATTTTATACCCCAAGATTTTAAACTCAAAACCCTATTTCAAACGCTAAGCCCTAATTTTGACCCTAAACCCCAAATTTGACCCAAAAACCTAATTTTGAACAGAAACCCAAATTTTAACCCAAAACACTAATGCTAACTTTATTTTTTTACCCGAAACCTTATTTTTCACTCAAAACCCTAATTCAAACCCTAAACCCAAATTTCACCTAAAACCCAAATTTTGACCCAAAACCCAAATTTTAACCCCAAAGCCCAAATTTTGACCCAAAACCCTATTTTAAACGCCAAACCCAAATTCAATCCCTAAACCCTAATTTTGATCATAAACCCGAATTTTAAACCAAAGCCCAAATTTTGACCCAAAACCTTAATTTAAACTCAAAACCCTAAACCCTAATTTTGATCCTAAACCCTAATTTTAACCCGAAACCCTAATTTTAACCCAAAGCCCTAATTTTTACCCGAAACCCTAATTTTGACCCAAAACCCTATTTTAAACTCAAAACCCTATTTCAAACCCTAAACCCTAATTTTGACCCGAAAACCTAATTTTAAACCAAAACACTAATTCTAACCCTATTTTTGACCCCAAACCCTAATTTTAAACCAAAACCCTAATTCTAACCCTATTTTTAACTCAAACCCCAATTTCAAACCCTAAACGCTTATTTTGACCAAAAACCCTAATTTGGACCCGAAACCCAACTTTTGACCCAAAACCCCAATTTGGACCCAAAACCCTTATTTTGACCCTATTTTTGACCCAATATTTATAACTCAAAACCCAATTTCAAACCCTAAACCCTAATTTTGACCCTAAAACCAAAATTCGACCCAAAAACCTAATTTTGACCCGAAAACCCTAACCCTAATTTTGACCAAAACCCTAATTTGGAATAAAAACCATACTTTTGACCCAAAACCATAATTTTAACCCAGAGCCCTATTTTTGACCCAAAACCCTATTTTAAACTCAAAACCCTATTTTAAACCCTAAACCCTAACTTTTACACTAAACCCAAAATTTGACCCAAAGCTTAGAACCCTATTTTACACCCAATATTTTAAACTCAAAACCCTATTTCAAACGCTAAACCGTAATTTTGACCCTAAACCCAAAATTTGACCCAAAAACCTAATTTTGAACAGAAACCCAAATTTTAACCCAAAACCCTAATTCTAACCTTATTTTTTACCCGAAACTTTATTTTTCACCCAAAACCCTAATTCAAACCCTAAACCCTAATTTGACCTAAAACCCAAATTTTGACCCAAATCCCAAATTTTAACCCCAAAGCCCTAATTTTGACCCACAACCTATTTTAAACGCCAAACCCTAATTCAAACCCTAAACCCTAATTTTGATCATAAACCCGAATTTTAACCCAAAACCCTAATTTTAACCCAAAGACCTAATTTTGACCCTAAACCTTAATTTAAACTCAAAACCCTAATTTTGATCCTCAACCATAATTTTAACCCATAACCCTAATTTTAACCCAAAGCCCAAATTTTGACCCGAAACCCTAATTTTAACCCTTTTTTTACCCAAAACCCTATTTTAAACTCAAAACCATATTTCAACCATTAAATCCTAATTCTAACCCTATGTTTGACCCAAAACCCTATTTTTAACACAACCTAAATTCAAACCCTAAACCCTAATTTTGACGAAAAACCCTAATTTGGACCCAAAACCCAACTTCTGACCCAAAACCACAATTTGGACCCAAAACCCAAAATTTGACCCAAAGCCCTTATTTTGACCCTATTTTTGACCCAATATTTAAAACTCAAAACCCAATTTCAAACCTTAAACCCTAATTTTGACCCTAAACCCAAAATTCGACCTAAAAACCAAATTTTGGCATGAAAACCCTAAACCCAAAATTTGACCCAAAACCGAAATTTTAACCCCCAAAGCCCTAATTTTGACCCAAAACCCTATCTTAAACTCCAAACCCTAATTTTGACCAAAAACCCTAATTTGGGCCCAAAACCCTAAGTCTGACCTAGGACACTAATTTTGACCCGAAACCCTAATTTTAACCCAAAGCCCTAACTTTGACCCGAAACCTTAATTTAAACTCAAAACCTTAATTTTGGTCCTAAACCCTAATTTTAACACAACCCTAATTTTAACCCAAAGCCCTAATTTTGACCCGAAACCCTAATTTTAACCCATTTTTTACCCAAAACCCTATTTTAAACTCAAAACCATATTTCAACCATTAAACCCTAATTCTAACCCTATGTTTGACCCAAAACCCTATTTTAACACAACCTAAATTCAAACCCTAAACCCTAATTTGACCTAAAACCCAAATTTTGACCCAAAACCCAAATTTTGACCCCAAAGCCCTAATTTTAACCCAAACCCTATTTTAAACGCCAAACCCTATTTCAAACCCTAAACCCTAATTTTGATCTTAAACCCGAATTTTAACCCAAAACCCTAATTTTAACCCAAAGCCCAAATTTTGACCCAAAACCTTAATTTAAACTCAAAACCCTAATTCAAACCCTAAATCCTAATTTTGATCCTAAACCCTGATTTTAACCCGAAACCCTAATTTTAACCCAAAGCCCTAATTTTGACCCGAAACCCTATTTTAAACTCAAAACCCTATTTCAAACCTTAAACCCTAACTTTTACACTAAACCCAAAATTTGACCCAAAAGCCCTGATTAGGACCCTATTTTATACCCAATATTTTAAACTCAAAACCCTATTTCAAACGCTAAGCCCTAATTTTGACCCTAAACCCCAAATTTGACCCAAAAACCTAATTTTGAACAGAAACCCAAATTTTAACCCAAAACCCTAATGCTAACTTTATTTTTTACCCGAAACCTTATTTTTCACTCAAAACCCTAATTCAAACCCTAAACCCAAATTTCACCTAAAACCCAAATTTTGACCCAAAACCCAAATTTTAACCCCAAAGCCCTAATTTTGACCCAAAACCCTATTTTAAACGCCAAACCCAAATTCAATCCCTAAACCCTAATTTTGATCATAAACCCGAATTTTAACCCAAAGCCCAAATTTTGACCCAAAACCTTAATTTAAACTCAAAACCCTAATTCAAACCCTAAACCCTAATTTTGATCCTAAACCCTAATTTTAACCCGAAACTCTAATTTTAACCCAAAGCCCTAATTTTTACCCGAAACCCTATTTTTGACCCAAAACCCTATTTTAAACTCAAAACCCTATTTCAAACCTAAACCCTAATTTTGACCCTAAATCTGACCAAGAACCCTAATTTTGACCCGAAAACCTAATTTTAAACCAAAACACTAATTCTAACCCTATTTTTGACCCCAAACCCTATTTTTAACTCAAAACCCAAATTCAAACCCTAAACCCTAATTCTAACCCTATTTTTAAGTCAAAACCCAATTTCAAACCCTAAACCCTAAACCCTAATTTTGACAAAAAACCCTAATTTGGGCCCAAAACCCTAAATCTGACCTAGGACCCTAATTTTGACCCGAAACCCTAATTTTAAACCAAAACCCTAATTCTAACCCTATTTTTAACTCAAAACCCAATTTCAAACCCTAAACGCTTATTTTGACCAAAAACCCTAATTTGGACCCGAAACCCAACTTTTGACCCAAAACCCCAATTTGGACCCAAAACCCTTATTTTGACCCTATTTTTGACCCAATATTTAAAACTCAAAACCCAATTTCAAACCCTAAACCCTAATTTTGACCCTAAAACCAAAATTCGACCCAAAAACCTAATTTTTACCCGAAAACCCTAACCTTAATTTTGACCAAAACCCTAATTTGGAATAAAAACCATACTTTTGACCCAAAACCATAATTTTAACCCAGAGCCCTATTTTTTACCCAAAACCCTATTTTAAACCCTAAACCTAACTTTTACACTAAACCCAAAATTTGACCCAAAGCTTAGAACCCTATTTTACACCCAATATTTTAAACTCAAAACCCTATTTCAAACGCTAAACCGTAATTTTGACCCTAAACCCAAAATTTGACCCAAAAACCTAATTTTGAACAGAAACCCAAATTTTAACCCAAAACCCTAATTCTAACCTTATTTTTTACCCGAAACCTTATTTTTCACTCAAAACCCTAATTCAAACCCTAAACCCTAATTTGACCTAAAACCCAAATTTTGACCCAAATCCCAAATTTTAACCCCAAAGCCCTAATTTTGACCCACAACCTATTTTAAACGCCAAACCCTAATTCAAACCCTAAACCCTAATTTTGATCATAAACCCGAATTTTAACCCAAAACCCTAATTTTAACCCAAAGACCTAATTTTGACCCGAAACCTTAATTTAAACTCAAAACCCTAATTTTGATCCTCAACCCTAATTTTAACCCAAAACCCTAATTTTAACCCAAAGCCCAAATTTTGACCCGAAACCCTAATTTTAACCCTATTTTTTTACCCAAAACCCTATTTTAAACTCAAAACCATATTTCAACCATTAAACCCTAATTCTAACCCTATGTTTGACCCAAAACCCTATTTTTAACACAACCTAAATTCAAACCCTAAACCCTAATTTTGACGAAAAACCCTAATTTGGACCCAAAACCCAACTTTTGACCCAAAACCACAATTTGGACCCAAAACCCAAAATTTGACCCAAAGACCCTATTTTGACCCTATTTTTGACCCAATATTTAAAACTCAAAACCCAATTTCAAACCTTAAACCCTAATTTTGACCCTAAACCCAAAATTCGACCCAAAAACCAAATTTTGACATGAAAACCCTAAACCCAAAATTTGACCCAAAACCCAAATTTTAACCCCCAAAGCCCTAATTTTGACCCAAAACCCTATCTTAAACTCCCAACCCTAATTGAAACCCTAAACCGTAATTTTGATCCCAAACCCTAATTTTAACCCGAAACCCTAATTTTAACTCAAAGCCCTAATTTTGACCCGAAACCCTAATTTTACCCCTAATTTTGACCCAAAACCCTATTTTAAACTCAAAACCCAATTTCAAACCCTAAACCCTAATTTTAACCCAAAGCCCACATTTTCACCCAAAACCCAAATTTTAACCCCAAAGCCCTAATTTTGACCCAAAACCCTATCTTAAACTCCAAACCCTAATTTAAACCCTAAACCGTAATTTTGATCCTAAACCCTAATTATAACCCAAAACCCTAATTTTAACCAAAAGCTCTAATTTTGACCCGAAACCCTAATTTTAACCCAAAATCCTAACTCTAACAGCATTTTTTTACCCAAAACCCTATTTTAAAATCAAAACCCTATTTCAAACCCGAAACCCTAATTTTAACCCAAAGCCCACGTTTTGACCCAAAACCCAAATTTTAACCCCCAAAGCCCTAATTTTGACCCAAAACACTATCTTAAACTCCAAACACTAATTCAAACCATAAACCGTAATTTTGATCCTAAACCCTAATTATAACCCAAAACCCTAATTTTAACCGAAATCTCTAATTTTGACCCAAAACACTAATTTTAACCCAAAACCCTAACTCTAACAGCATTTTTTTTACCCAAAACCCTGTTTTTAACTCAACCCTAATTCAAACCCTAAACCCTAATTTAGATCATAAACCCGAATTTTAACCCAAAACCCTAATTTATCCCAAAGCCCTAACTTTGACCCGAAACCTTAATTTAAACTCAAAACCTTAATTTTGGTCCTAAACCCTAATTTTAACCCAAAACCCTAATTTTAACCCAAAGCCCTAATTTTGACCCGAAACCCTAATTTTAACCCATTTTTTTACCCAAAACCCTAGTTTAAACTCAAAACCATATTTCAACCATTAAACCCTAATTCTAACCCTATGTTTGACCCAAAACCCTATTTTTAACACAACCTAAATTCAAACCCTAAACCCTAATTTTGACGAAAAACCCTAATTTGGACCCAAAACCCAACTTTTGACCCAAAACCACAATTTGGACCCAAAACCCAAAATTTGACCCAAAGCCCTTATTTTGACCCTATTTTTGACCCAATATTTAAAACTCAAAACCCAATTTCAAACCTTAAACCCTAATTTTGACACTAAACCCAAAATTCGACCCAAAAACCAAATTTTGACATGAAAACCCTAAACCCAAAATTTGACCCAAAACCCAAATTTTAACCCCCAAAGCCCTAATTTTGACCTAAAACCCAAATTTTAACCCCCAAAGCCCTAATTTTGACCCAAAACCCTATCTTAAACGCCAAACACTAATTCAAACCCTAAACCGTAATTTTGATCCTAAACCCTAATTATAACACAAAACCTTAATTTTAACCCAAAGCTCTAATTTTGACCCAAAACACTAATTTTAACCCAAAACCCTAACTCTAACAGCATTTTTTTTACCCAAAACCCTATTTTTAACTCAACCCTAATTCATACCCTAAACCCTAATTTTGATCATAAACCCGAATTTTAACCCAAAACCCTAATTTTATCCCAAAGCCCTAACTTTGACCCGAAACCTTAATTTAAACTCAAAACCTTAATTTTGGTCCTAAACCCTAATTTTAACCCAAAACCCTAATTTTAACCCAAAGCCATAATTTTGACTCGAAACCCTAATTTTAACCCATTTTTTTACCCAAAACCCTAGTTTAAACTCAAAACCATATTTCAACCATTAAACCCTAATTCTAACCCTATGTTTGACCCAAAACCCTATTTTTAACACAACCTAAATTCAAACCCTAAACCCTAATTTTGACGAAAAACCCTAATTTGGACCCAAAACCCAACTTTTGACCCAAAACCACAATTTGGACCCAAAACCCAAAATTTGACCCAAAGCCCTTATTTTGACACTATTTTTGACCCAATATTTAAAACTCAAAACCCAATTTCAAACCTTAAACCCTAATTTTGACCCTAAACCCAAAATTCGACCCAAAAACCAAATTTTGACATGAAAACCCTAAACCCAAAATTTGACCCAAAACCCAAATTTTAACCCTCAAAGCCCTAATTTTGACCCAAAACCCTATCTTAAACTCCAAACCCTAATTCAAACCCTAAACCGTAATTTTGATCCCAAACCCTAATTTTAACCCGAAACCCTAATTTTAACCCAAAGCCCTAATTTTGACCCGAAACCCTAATTTTAACCCTAATTTTGACCCAAAACCCTATTTTAAACTCAAAACCCAATTTCAAACCCTAAACCCTAATTTTAACCCAAAGCCCACATTTTGACCCAAAACCCAAATTTTAACCCCAAAGCCCTAATTTTGACCCAAAACCCTATCTTAAACTCCAAACCCTAATTCAAACCCTAAACCGTAATTTTGATCCTAAATCCTAATTATAACCCAAAACCCTAATTTTAACCCAAAGCTCTAATTTTGACCCGAAACCCTAATTTTAACCCAAAATCCTAACTCTAACAGCATTTTTTTACCCAAAACCCTATTTTAAAATCAAAACCCTATTTCAAACCCGAAACCCTAATTTTAACCCAAAGCCCACATTTTGACCCAAAACCCAAATTTTAACCCCCAAAGCCCTAATTTTGACCGAAAACCCTATCTTAAACTCCAAACACTAATTCAAACCCTAAACCGTAATTTAGACCCTAAACCCTAATTATAACCCAAGACCCTAATTTTAACCCAAAGCTCTAATTTTGACCCAAAACACTAATTTTAACCCAAAACCCTAACTCTAACCGCATTTTTTTTACCCAAAACCCTATTTTTAACTCAACCCTAATTCAAACCCTAAACCCTAATTTTGATCATAAACCCGAATTTTAACCCAAAACCCTAATTTTAACCCAAAGCCCTAACTTTGACCCGAAACCTTAATTTAAACTCAAAACCTTAAATTTGGTCCTAAACCCTAATTTAAACCCAAAACCCTAATTTTAACCCAAAGCCCTAATTTTGACCCGAAACCCTAATTTTAACCCATTTTTTACCCAAAACCCTATTTTAAACTCAAAATCATATTTCAACCATTAAACCCTAATTCTAACCCTATGTTTGACCCAAAACCCTATTTTTAACACAACCTAATTTTAACCCAAAATCCTAACTCTAACCGCATTTTTTTACCCAAAACCCTATTTTAAACTCAAAACCCTATTTCAAACCCGAAACCCTAATTTTAACCCAAAGCCCACATTTTGACCCAAAACCCAGATTTTAACCCCAAAGCCCTAATTTTGAACCAAAACCCTATCTTAAACTCCAAACCCTAAACCGTAATTTTGATCCTAAACCTTAATTATAACCCAAAACCATAATTTTAACCCAACGCTCTAATTTTGACCCGAAACCCTAATTTTAACCGAAAACCCTAAGTCTAACCGAATTTTTTTATCCAAAACCCTATTTTTAACTCAATCCTAATTCAAATCCTAAACCCTAATTTTGATCATAAACCCAAATTTTAACCCAAAACCCTAATTTTAACCCAAAGCCCTAATTTTTTCCCGAAACCTTAATTTAAACTCAAAACCCTAATTTTGATCCTAAACCCTAATTTTAACCCAAAACCCTAATTTTAACCCAAAGCCCTAATTTTGACCCGAAACCCTAATTTTAACCCTATTTTTGACCCAAACCCCTATTTTAAACTCAAAACCATATTTCAACCATTAAACCCTAATTCTAACCCTATGTTTGACCCAAAACCCTATTTTTAACACAACCTAAATTCAAACCCTAAACCCTAATTTTGGCGAAAAACCCTAATTTGGACCCAAAACCCAACTCTTGACACAAAACCACAATTTGGACCCAAAACTTAAAATTTGACCCAAAGCCCTTATTTTGACCCTATTTTTGACCCAATATTTAAAACTCAACCCAATTTCAAACCTTAAACCCTAATTTTGACCCTAAACCCAAAATTCGACCCAAAAACCAAATTTTGACATGAAAACCCTAAACCCAAAATTTGACCCAAAACCCACATTTTAACCCCCAAAGCCCTAATTTTGACACAAAACCCTATCTTAAACTCCAAACCCTAATTCAAACCCTAAACCGTAATTTTTATCCTAAACCCTAATTTTAACCCAAAACCCTAATTTTAACCCAAAGCTCTAATTTTGACCCGAAACCTTAATTTTAACCCAAAACCCTAATTCTAACTTTATTTTTTTTTACCCAAAACCCTATTTTTAACTCAAAACCATAATTCAAACCCTAAACCCTAATTTGGACCCTAAACCCAAAATTTGACCCAGAACCCAAATTTTGTCACGAAACCCTAATTCTAACCCTAAACCCTAATTTGGACCCAAAACCCTAAATTTGACCTAGAACCCTAATTTTGATCCAAAACCCAAAATTTGACCCAAACCGTATTTTTGATCCTAAACCCCAATTTTAACCCAAAACCCTAATTTTAACCCAAAGCTCTAATTTTGACCCGAAACCCTAATTTTAACCCAAAACCCTATTTTTAACTCAAAACCTTAATTCAAACCCTAAACCCTAATTTTGATCCTAAACCCAAAATTTCACCCAAAAACCGAATTTTGATCCAAAACCCGAATTTTAACCCAAAACCCTAATTTGGACCATAAACACCAAATTTGACCCAGAACCCTAATTTTGTCACGAAACTCTAATTCTAACCCTAAACCCTAATTTTGACCCTAAACCCTAAATTTGACCCCGAACCCTAATTTTGACCCGAAGCCCTAAATTTTGACCCAAAACCCTAATTCTAACCGTAATTTTGACCCAAAACCCTAATTTGGAAAAAAAACCATAATTTTCAACCAAAACCCTAATTTTAACCCAGAGCCCTATTTTTGACCCAAAACCCTATTTTAAACTTAAAACCCTATTTCAAACCCTAAACCCGAACTTTTGCACTAAACCCAAACTTTGACCCAAAGCCCTATTTAGGACCCTATTTTATACCCAATATTTAAAACTCAAAACCCTATTTCCTACACTAAACCCTAATTTTGACCCTAAACCCAAAATTTGACCCAAAAACCTAATTTTAAACCGAAACCAAATTTTAACCCCAAACCCTAATTCTAACCTTATTTTTTACTCGAAACCTTATGTTTCAATTAACCCTAAACCCAAATTTTGACCCAAAAACCAAATTTTAACCCCCAAAGCCCTAATTTTGACGCAAAACCCTATTTTAAACGCAAAACCCTAATTCAAACCCTAAACCCTAATTTTGATCATAAAACCGAATTTTAACCCAACACCCTAATTTTAACCCAAATCCTTAATTTTGACCCAAAACCTTAATTTAAACTCAAAACCCTAATTCAAACCCTAAACCCTAATTTTGATCCTAAACCCTAATTTTAACTCGAAACACTAATTTTAAACCAAAGCACTAATTTTGACCCGAAACCCTAATTTTAACCCTATTTTTGACCCAAAACCCTATTTTAAACTCACAACGCTATTTCAAACCCTAAACCCTAATTTTGACCATAAATTAGACCAACAACCCTAATTTTGATCCAAACCCCTAATTTTAAACCAAAACCCTAATTCTAACACTATCTTTGACCCAAAACCCTATTTTTAACTCAACCCAAATTCAAACCCTAAACCCTAATTTTGACCAAAAACCCTAATTTGGACCCAAAACCCTACTTTTGACCCAAAACCCCAATTTGGGCCCAACACCCAAAATTTGACCCAAAACCATTATTTTGACCCTATTTTTGACGCAATATTTAAAACTCAAAACCCAATTTCAAACCCTAAACCCTAATTTTGACCCTAAATCCAAAATTCAGCCAAAAAACCTAATTTTGACCGGAAAACCCTAAACCCAAAATTTGACCCAAAACCCAAATTTTAACTCCCAAAGCCCTAATTTTGACCCAAATCCCTATCTTAATCTCAAAACCCTAATTCAAACCCTAAACCGTAATTTTGACCCTAAACCATAATTTTAACCCAAAACCCTAATTTTAACCCAAAGCTCTAATTTTGAACTGAAACCCTAATTTTAACCCAAAACCCAAATTAAACCAATACCCTATTTTTAACTCAAAACCCTAATTTTTATCCGAAACCCAAAATTTGACACAAAAACCTAATTTTGATCCAAAACCCTAATTTTAACCCAAAACCCGAATTTGGACCCTAAACCATAAATTTGACCCAGAACCCTATTTTTGTCACGAAACCCTATTTCTAACCCTAAACACTAATTTTGACCAGAAACCCTGAATTTTGACCCAAAACCCTAATTCTAACCTTAATTTTGACCAAAACCCTAATTTGGAATAAAAACCATACTTTTGACCCAAAACCATAATTTTAACCCAGAGCCCTATTTTTGACCCAAAACCCTATTTTAAACTCAAAACCCTATTTCAAACCCAAAAACCTAACTTTTACACTAAACCCAAAATTTGACCCAAAGCCCTAATTAGTACCCTATTTTATACACAATATTTTAAACTCAAAACCCTATTTCAAACGCTAAACCCTAATTTTGACCCTAAACACAAAATTTGACCAAAAAACCTAATTTTGAACAGAAACCCAAATTTTAACCCAAAACCCTAATTTGGACCCTAAACCCTAAATTTGACCCAGAAACCTAATTTTGTCACGAAATCCTAATTCTAACCCTAACCGCTAATTTTGACCCTAAACCCTAAATTTGACCCCGAACCCTAATTTTGACGCGAAACCCTAAATTTTGACCCAAAACCCTAATTCTAACCTTAATTTAGACCAAAACCCTAATTTGGAACAAAAACCATAATTTTGACCCAAAACCCTAATTTTAACCCAGAGCCCTATTTTTGACCGAAAACCCTATTTTAAACTCAAAATGCTATTTAAAACCCTAAACCCCAACTTTTACACTAAGCCCAAAATTGACCAAAAGCCCTAATTAGGACCCTATTTTATACCCAATATTTTAAACTCAAAACCCTATTTCAAACGGTAAACCCTAAACCCTAAATTTGACCCAAAAACTTAATTTTGAACCGAAACCCAAATTTTAACCCAAAACCCTAATTCTAACCTTATTTTTTACCCGAAACCTTATTTTACACTCAAAACCCTAATTCAAACCCTAAACCCTAAACCCTAATTTGACCTAAAACCCAAATTTTGACACAAAACCCAAATTATAACCCCAATCCCAAAATTCCGACTAAAAACCTAATTTTGACCCAAAAACACAACCCAAAATTTGACCCAAAACCCAAAATTTGACCCCAAAACGCAAATTTTAACCCCCAAAGCCCTAATTTTGACCCAAAACCCTATCCTAAACTCAAACCCTGATTCAAACCCTAAACCGTAATTTTGATCCTATACCCTAATTTTAACTCAAACCCCTAATTTTAACCCAAAGCTCTAATTTTGACCTGAAACCCTAATTTTAACCCAAAACCCTAATTCTAAACTTATTTTTTTACCCAAAACCCTGTTTTTAACTCAAAACCCTAATACAAACCCTAAACCCTAATTTTGATCCTAAACCCTAATTTTAACCCAAAACCCTAATTTGGACCCTAAACCCTAAATTTGACCCAGAACCCTAATTTTGTCACGAAACCCTAATTCTAACCCTAAACCCTAAATTTGACCTCCAACCCTAATTTTGATGCGAACCCTAAATTTTAACCCAAAACCCTAATTCTAACCTTAATTTCGACCCAAAACCCTAATTTGGAACAAAAACCATAATTTTGAACCAAAACCCTAATTTTAACCCGTAGCCCTATTTTTAACCCAAAACACTATTTTAAACTCAAAACCCTATTTCAAACCCTAAACCCTAACTTTTACACTAAACCCAAAATTTAACCCAAAGCTCTAATTAGGACCCTATTTTATACCCAATATTTTAAACTCAAAACCCTATTTCAAACGCTAAACCCTAATTTTGACCCTAAACCCCAAATTTGACCCAAAAACATAATTTTGAACATAAACCCAAATTTTAACCCAAAACTTAATTCTAACCTTATCTTTTACCCGAAACCTTATTTTTCACTCAAAGCCCTAATTCAAACCCTAAACCCTAATTTGACCTAAAACCCAAATTTTGACCCAAAACCCAACTTTTTACCCCAAAGCCCTAATTTTGACCCAAAACCCTATTTTAAACGCAAAATCCTAATTCAAACCCTAAACCCTAATTTTGATCATAAACCCGAATTTTAACCCAAATCCCTAATTTTGACCCAAAACCTTAATTTAAACTCAAAACCCTAATTCAAACCCTAATCCCTAATTTTGATCCTAAACCCTAATTTTAACCTGAAACCCTAATTTTAACCCAAAGCCCTAATTTTGACGCGAAACCATAATTTTAACCCTATTTTTGACCCAAAACCCTATTTTAAACGCAAAGCCCTATTTCAATCCCTAAACCCTAATTTTGACATTAAATTTGACCAAGAACCCTAATTTTAAACCAAAACCCTAATTCTTACCCTATCTTTGACCCAAAACCCTATTTTTAACTCAAAACCCAAATTCAAACCCAAAACCCTAATTTTGACCAAAAACCCTAATTTTGACCCAAAACCCAACTTTTAACCCAAAACCCCAATTTGGACCCAAAACCCAAAATTTGACCCAAAGACCATATTTTGACCCAATGTTTAAAACTCATAACCTAATTTCAAACCCTAAACACTAATTTTAACCCTAAACCCAAAATTTGACCCAAAGTGTAACACCCTGATTTTCGCTGTTTCAAAATAATCGAAATGTGGACGATTATTTGTATATATAAATATGAGTATTAGAAAATTATTTTAAGTAAACGGAGTTTACAACTCAATTCTACTTGAGTGTAGGAAGCTACGATTAAAATTTAGGTTGGAAATTCAGGTGAAACCCGACCCGCGAATTCCATTGACAGTATTATAACACTGCTCAAAAGACCTAATTTTAATTCGTGAACGAAAGACTTAAGATTTTTATTTTATTTCCTACAATTCTATATTTTTAGAATTATTTCATAAAAAAATGAAATAATATACGTTTTACGGGCGAAATACGTAATCGGGTGAACGACAGAGTGGATTTCGGAGTTTCCAAGAGCAGATAAAGCGGTTATCTTAGAATTTTAAGATGATTCATGGGGATGAATCACACTTTTGAGTTTAGAGGATTCTACAAGGTTAAAGTGGCAATTTATGGATTTTGCACTTTAGTCCCTGAACTTTCTATTAATTACCCTTTGGTCCCTAAGTTAGATCCTACGTTTTTCTAAATGAATTGGGCCAGAATCTTTGTTCCCAATCTATTAATGGACCGTGCCCTTGAAGCCCAAATTCCTTGTCCATGGATTAATTCCATGAAGTCCATTTGAAATCATATAAGTTTCCTATGTCATGTTTAAGCCTTAAGCAATTTAGTGGGCCCCACATAATTAATCCAATCCCAAATTTATTAGGCACATGCACAAGCCCATGAGCGAGTAGGGGCTGCCCTCATTTTGGATGAGCCAAGATTATTCTAGAATTTTCTACCATGTTCTCACATATTCTACCATGTTCTACACCATTCTACTACATTCCACTATGTTCTCCATCCTTCTAGGTTTTTCCAAAATGTCTTAAGGAAAATTCAACCAAAAAGAGTCAAGATGAGGACACATTTAATGTGCACATGGTCACCATTTCAATTTATTGGTAATTTGCAAAATAGTCCTTATACTTTTGGAATCTTTGCAAAATGGTCCCTAGGAATTATTTGAACTTTAATCCTTTGAACAAGCCACCTCATTCCTACTAGATCCTTCTAAAGTGGCGCAACAAACCCCTATAAATACCCTCCCTCACATTTCATTTGGTTGCTATTGCCTTTTGTTCTAAAAACTCTCAAGTTCATATGTCTTTAAGCATCACTTGGTGAAGCAAGTTCTTGGATTTCAGTTGTCTTTGATCTTCAAGAGGTGAATCCTATTCTTATTCCCTAATCATGTCTATGTTCTTCAATAATTTTCATGATTCAAAGTCTATTTCATCTATGTTCATCACTTTTAAGTTTCTAGATCTAGAACTTTGAAAATTCATAACTAATTCTAGAAAAATCCTTTTGACATGAAACCAATTGCTATGATCTTACAATCATCTCTATTTTCATCATCTAGAAGCATATGATCATGAGAAATTTCTTTCCTAAATTTCTGGACTGGGCCGAACCTAGGAGAATAGGTTTCGTGGGATTTTGTTCATGTGTTGTCATGTATGATCATGTATTTCATATGACATGTATGTCTACACACTCTAATCCATGTTAGTTTATTAAGATGAAAATCCTTACTCAAAATCTCTATGTTAGCCGAACCCTAGGTGGATGAGATTTGATGAGTTTTGTTCAAAGTTTTCATTAATGATCTTGGTAATCAAGCTATTAGTATGTATGCCTAATAAATCCAAGTTGGTTTATCAAACTAAAAACCCTAGCCCCATGAACATGTTAAGGCCGAATCTAAGTATATGAGAGTTAAGAAGTTTTGAGTTTAAAATTTAGTTGTTTAGTCACTAATCCATGATCTTGGTTGATTAAGGACCATTAATCCATGACTTAATCATGATTAGAAATTTTAAGGATTTTGAACCCTAAAAGTCAGCCCTTGGCTAAAATCAAAATGTAGGATTTTAGGCTTGATTTAGTTGTTTGTTTGTTGATTGAGTGTTATGTTTAATGAAGGATAAACTAGATTATCGTGTACGTGCGTTGATGGTTCCCATATTCACGACAAAGTTTTAAATCGGAAGATAAGTTCTTTGAGAGGTAAGGGGAGCTTACCTGAGGGATTTTCTCAATAACTATTTCCTTGTAGTGTGGTTTATATAATTTATATGTGGTTGTGGTTATTTGTTTATGTTGTTTACGATGTGTTGTTTATCTGTGTATCGATGATTGATCTGCTGTTAATTTATTTAATTATCTGCAGTTGTATATTATGTTGTTATGATGCATGATCTGCCTGGTGATATAATCCTGATGATGTTGTTGAATGTTGAATGTTGTTTGAGAGGACTAATAGTGGTCAGTGCACAACCGATTAATCAAATAAAAACTTTAATAAGCTGTGAAAATTATATTCAACGTTTTATGGGAAATGTTGGAATATAATGGTGGGGGAAAATATTATTTTGGAAAAATAATGAGTTTTGAGAAATATTATTATTTTAATGATTTATTAGTGTAAAAGCAATTTATGAGTCACGGTGAGAGCGTAACCGTGAAATTTTTTGGTACTGCTAATTTTTACACAAGAAATTCCGAAATATTATAAAAAGTTATTTTGTGAAATTAATATTTGAAAACCCTTTATAAAAATAATAATAATAATAAATAAATAAATAAATAAATGTAAAGTTAAAGTCAAAGTTTGACTTTAAAAACATTTTCTTGGAAAATGATAAATGACGGCAACTTTCGAAATTATTTACGTTAGAAGTTTAAAAACAGCAGTACTTATTTAAAGAAGAGGTTTAATCTGAATTGATTTAATTTTTAGAGCCGAAGTTTCAGTAAAAGAGTTTTTGATGATTTGGCGTTTTACAAACGAATTTCAAGTAGAAATGATTTTCTGTAAATGTGTTTTACTTAACGACGTAAACGACGATATAGAACTTAGTAACCAAGATGTCGGGAAACTAGTGTTCTTATGACGTTGTCTTATTTTGGATTTGTTTTTCACAGACAAAAACGATGTAAAACGATGATATGGAACTTAATAACCGAGATGCCGGGTATTAAGGTTTGTTATGTTGTAGACTGAGTATCTACTTAAAGAAGTTAAAACGTTTTGAGATGTTCTCTATTACCAGGAACCTAAGACTGATTGCAACGGTCTAGGGGCTTCGTGATTGAGCACTCCGACTTTGAGGTCCTGTGTTGTTAATGAAAGTTGTGAAGATGTTAAAACGATGATGCTTTTAAGAGCATTCGATGTTTAAAACGATGATGCTTTTGAGAGCATTCGATGTTTAAAACGATGATGGGTTGTAAGCTTTTGAGAGCTTTGACAAATAAAGATATAAAACAAAAAAAAAAGTGTTTTTCTTGCATGCATTTGGCAGACGTGCATTGATCAAACGAGTGATTACCTTACGGCGTTAGGGTAGATCATACCAACGATGTTCTCATTGTGCCTGGAGTTGGACAATGAGGCCCCACCAACGTTGTTAGCACTTGTGCCTCAAGGTTGGACAGTGTGAGATGGGTTTTGGTTGTGTGCCTGTTTGCCTTGTGTGGCAATGGAGCCTGATCAACTCATCACGAGGTTGGAGATATCTCATGAGATTAGGTGTGAATGTTTAGATGATGTATTGATGTGTTCATGCATAGTTTTCCAACGTTGATGTTTGGGGTGTGAAACCCATTGATAAACGATGTGATATAATATGAATGAGTACGTTGTTATAGACATGTATATGTGTATGTGCCTTCTTTTGTGTTGCGCATTTAGTTATGGTGATAAATCCATATATTGGCGTCTCACCCTTACAAAGATATCAGAGTCGCACAAGGGGGTATGATCTCTACAAGAAGACGAAGGCTGTCTAGTTCGAGGCATGCTGTGCTGCTCCTTTTGGCGGTAGTGTCTGTTAGTTACGACCAGCTTAGGTCCTATTATGTTATAATATGTTTTGAGGATAAAACTGAGTATGATTTAGGTGTGAAAACATATGAGGCAATATAGTTGTATGACTTATATATATTATGTATTTAAGTGTGATTTGATTACGTTGTTGTGGTTATGAGGTTAAATTAAAAAGGAAAAAAAAAATATCACCATATTTTGAAAAGATAAACGTTGAGAAAACATTATTTTCCGAAAGCAACCAGCAAATTAAGTTTTATTTCCGCAAACGGGTAACCATGTGATGACCCGAGGTTAGGGTGTCACATTAGTGGTATCAGAGCTGGTCGAGTCTTTCGGGATCTTTGGGGAATAGGTCTGTTGTGTTGACGTTGGTTTTCTCTGAGTTAAGTTTTGTTTGAATTACTTCTTAGAAGTAATGTGTGTTAATACACCAATACACGTTTCATTTTCTGGTTGCGGTCTAACTGATTTTGTACTACAGGTCAGTTATGGAACTAGCACCAGAAGGTGGACGTGGACGAGGACGTGGACGCAGTCGTGGACGTGGTCACAGAGGTGGTCCTATTGGTGGTCTTGCCAATATGAATGAGAACTATGATGATGGAGTGGACTATGCCGCTCAGGCTATGGAACATGTGGCAGCTACAATTGCCAATCAAACTGCATCTATGAATGCCCATAATCTATAAGTTGCGGAAGGCAAAGCTCTGATTGCGTTTCGAAGTCAAAATCATTCACAATTTGGTGGGGATGGTGATCATGAGAAATCTGATTTATGGATTCAGGAGCTGGAGAAAATCTTTGAACTGGTGGTTACTCCTGCAGAAGTAAGGGTTACTTATGCTACTTTCCTGCTGATAGGAGATGCAGAGTATTGGTGGAAGGGTGTTCAAAAATTGCTTGAAGCTGATCATCAGGAGATTACCTGGAACGTTTTTCGAACTTCATTCATGGATAAGTATTTTCCGAAGAGTGTTAGGATCGAGAAAGAGATGGAATTTCTGGGATTACAACAACAAGACATGTCTGTGGGAGAGTATGTGGCTAAGTTTGAATCGCTTGCCAAATACTTCTGTTTCTTTCAAGTACAACCCAATGAGAGCTGGAAGTGTGAGAGGTTCGAAGCGAGACTGAGATTTGAGATTAAGGAATCTGTCTTACCTCTGCAACTTCGAACTTTTCAAGCATTGGTTGAGATGAGTCGGAAGATTGAACAAATGAGGAAAGGAAAAGATAATAAGGGGAATGATGGAGGACCCTCTCGTTCCAAGAACCAGAATCAGAATCTGAAAGAGGAACGAAATCAGTAAAAACCTTATTTCCGTCCACCAGGAAATGACCAGAATCGACAACAACATCATTCGAATTTTGTTGCATCAGGGGGTGGTAGCCAAACGAACCAAAGTCAAGGCCAACTTAGAAGGTGCTACAGATGTGGGAATCCAAATCACATGATGAATACTAGCCCTGAAAAGTGGACTAAGTGTTTCAATTGTAATCAAGTGGGACATTTGGTGAGAGATTGAAATGTGCCAAGGCGTGGATCGACTGTCAATAACACCGATGCTGTCAAGCCAAACACTGCGGGTAGAGTATATAATGTGTGGGGAGCTGAGACTTCAAAACCATGATAGTAACCTCTTAACTATTCTATTTTAATTCGGGTACAATTCATACTTGTTTCGATGGATTGTGTGTGGATATGTTGAAATTATCTGTTTCTTTTAAACTTCATGGTGGAATTCTATATGTTCGGACTATCCTATTGTTGTTTTGTTCAGGATAGACACTTTCTAGACAAAACTAGTTTCTCAATGAGACTTGCTCTAGTCACTAACACCGTTTGGTAAAAAGTGATTCAGTCCGAGTTCTTGACGGACCATAGTTCTTTTAAATTGTTGGAAAAGATATTCTTGTGAGGGAAGAAACTTTTTCAGATTCATGTTTGTAAAAGTGTATCGATCATACATTTTTACTTCCCTGAATTTGTTAAAGAATCCTTATGCACATAATATTCTTGTATTCTTATCAGATTGATAAATGTCTTTTGTATACTTTCTTGTGAGAGTATGACCTTGGGATTAAGATATCCTGTTCAGTTTCGAGTCACGAAATTTCGAGGACGAAATTTTTTTTTAGAGGGGTAGTAATGTAACACCCCGATTTTCACTGTTTCAAAATAATCGAAATGCGGACGATTATTTGTATATATTTATATGAGTATTAGAAAATTATTTTAAGTAAACGGAGTTTACCACTCAATTCTACTTGAGTGTAGGAAGCTACGGTTAAAATTTAGGTTGGAAAGTCAGGCGAAACCCGGCCCGCGAATTCCATTGACAATATTATAATACTGCTCAAAAGACCTAATTTTAATTTGTGAACGAAAGACTTAAGATTTTTATTTTATTTCCTACAATCCTGTATTTTTAGAATTATTTCATAAAAAAATGAAATAATATACATTTTACGGGCGAAATACGTAATCGGGCGAACGACAGAGTGGATTTCGGAGTTTCCAAGAGCAGATAAAGCGGTTATCTTAGAATTTTGAGATGATTCAAGGGGATGAATCACACTTTTGAGTCTAGAGGATTCTACAAGGATAAAGTGGCAATTAATGGATTTTGCACTTTAGTCCCTGAACTTTCTATTAATTACACTTTGGTCCCTAAGTTAGTTCCTATGTTTTTCGAAGTGAATTGGGCCAGAATCTTTTCTCTAAATATATTAATGGACCATGGCCTTGAAGCCCAAATGCCATGTCCATGGATTAATTCCATGAAGCCCATTTGAAATCATATAAGTTTCCTATGTCATGTTTAAGCCTTAAGCAATTTAGTGGGCCCCACATAATTAATCCAAGCCCAAATTTATTAGGCCCATGCACAAGCCCATGAGGGAGTAAGGGCTTCCCTCATTTTGGATGAGCCAAGATTATTCTAGAATTTTATACCATGTTCTCACATATTCTACCATGTTCTACACCATTCTACTACATACCACTATGTTCTCCATCCTTCTAGGTTTTTCCAAAATGTCTCAAGGAAAATTCAACCAAAAAGAGTCAAGATGAGGACTCATTTAATGTGAACATGGTCTTCATTTCAATTTATTGGCAATTTGAAAAATAGTCCTTATACTTTTGGAATCTTTGCAAAATGGTCCCTAGGAATTATTTGCACTTTAATCCTTTGAACAAGCCACCTCATTCCTACTAGATCCTTCTAAAGTGGCGCAACCAACCCCTATAAATAACCTCCCTCACATTTCATTTGGTTCCTATTGCCTTTTGTTCTAAAAACTCTTAAGTTCATAAGTCTTTAAGCATCACTTGGTGAAGCAAGTTCTTGGATTTCAGTTGTCTTTGATCTTCGAGAGGTGAACCCTATTCTTCTTCCCTAATCATGCCTATGTTCTTCAGTAATTTTCATGCTTCAAAGTCTATTTCATCTATGTTCATCACTTTTAAGTTTCTAGATCTAGAATTTTGAAAATTCATAACTAATTCTAGAAAAATCCTTTTGACATGAAACCAATTTCTATGATCTTATAATCATCTCTATTTTCATCATCTAGAAGCATATGATCATGAGAAATTTCTTTCCTAAATTTCTGGACTGGGCCGAACCTAGGAGAATAGGTTTGGTAGGATTTTGTTCATGTGTTGTCATGTATGATCATGTATTTCATATAACATGTATGTCTACACACTCTAATCCATGTTAGTTTATTAAGATGAAAATCCTTACTCAAAATCTCTATGTTAGTCGAACCCTAGGTGGATGAGATTTGATGAGTTTTGTTCAAAGTTTTCATTAATGATCTTGGTAATCAAGCTATTAGTATGTATGCCTAATAAATCCAAGTTGGTTTATCAAACTAAAAACCCTAGCCCCATGAACATGTTAAGGCCGAATCTAAGTATATGAGAGTTAAGAAGTTTTGAGTTTAAAATTTAGTTGTTTAGTCACTAATCCATGATCTTGGTTGATTAAGGACCATTAATCCATGACTTAATCATGATTAGAAATTTTAAGGATTTTGAACCCTAAAAGTCAGCCCTTGGCCGAAACCAACATGTAGGGTTTTAGGCTTGATTTAGTTGTTTGTTTGTTGATTGAGTGTTATGTTTAATGAAGGATAAACTAGATTATCGTGTACGTACATTGACGGTTCCCAGATTCACGACAAAGTTTTAAATCGGAAGCTAAGTTCTTCGAGAGGTAAGGGGAGCTTACCTGAGGGATTTTCTCAATAACTATTTGCTTGTAGTGTGGTTTATATGATTTATATGTGGTTGTGGTTATTTGTTTATGTTGTTTACAATGTGTTGTTTATCTGTGTATCGGTGATTGATCTGCTTTAAATTTATTTGATTATCTGCAGTTGTATGTTATGTTGTTATGTTGCATGATCTCCCTGGTGATATAATCTTGATGATGTTGTTGAATGTTGAATGTTGTTTGAGAGGCCTAACAGTGATCAGTGCACAACCGATTAATCAGATAAAAACTTTAATTAGCTGTGAAAATTATATTCAACGTTTTATGGGAAATGTTGGAATATAATAGTGGGGGAAAATATTATTTTGGAAAAATAATGAGTTTTGAGAAATATTATTATTTTAATGATTTATTAGTGTAAAAGCAATTTATGAGTCACGGTGAGAGCGTAACCGTGAACTTTTTTGGTACTGCTAATTTTTACACAAGAAATTTCGAAATATTATAAAAATTTATTTTGTGAAATTAATATTTGAAAACCCTTTATAAAAATAATAATAAAAATAATAAAAATAAAAATAAAAAATAAAATAAAAGTCAAAGTCAAAGTCAAAGTTTGACTTTAAAAACATTTTCTTGGAAAATGATAAACGACGGCAAGTTTCGAAATTATTTACGGTGGAAGTTTAAAAACAGCAATACTTATTTTAAGAAGAAGTTTAATCTGAATTGATTTAATTTTTAGAGCTGAAGTTTCAGTAAAAGTGTTTTTGATGATTTGGCGTTTTACAAACGAATTTCAATTAGAAATGATTTTCTGTAAATGAGTTTTACTTAACGACGTAAACGACGATATAGAACTTAGTAACCGAGATGTCGAGGTACTAGTGTTCTTATGACGTTGTCTAATTTTGGAGTTGTTTTTCACAGACAAAAACGACGTAAAACGATGATATGGAACTTAATAACCGAGACGTCGGGGTATTAAGGTTCGTTTTGTTGTAGACTGAGTATCTACTTAAAGAAGTTAAAACGTTTTCAGATGTTTTCTATCACCAAGAACCTAAGACTGATTGCAACGGTCTAGGGGCGTCGGGGTATTAAGGTTCGTTATGTTGTAGACTGAGTATCTACTTAAAGAAGTTAAAACGTTTTGAGATGTTTTCTATTACCAAGAACCTAAGACTGATTGCAACTGTCTAGGGGCTTCGTGATTGAGCACTCCGACTTTGAGGTCCTGTGTTGTTAATGAAAGTTGTGAAGATGTTAAAACGATGATGCTTTTGAGAGCATTCGATGTTTAAAACGATGATGGGTTGTAAGCTTTTGAGAGCTTTGACAAATAAAGATATAAAACAAAGAAAAGTGTCTTTCTTGCATGCATTTGGCAGACATGCCATGATCAAACGAGTGATTACCTTGCGGCGTCAGGGTAGATCATACCAACGATGTTCTCATTGTGCCTGGAGTTGGACATTGAGGCCCCACCAACGTTGTTAGCACTTGTGCCTCGAGGTTGGACAGTGCGAGATGGGTTTTAGCTGTGTGCCTGTTTGCCTAGTGTGGCAATGGAGCCTGATCAACTCATCACGAGGTTGGAGATATCTCATGAGATTAGGTGTGAATGTTTAGATGATGTATTGAAGTGTTCATGGATAGTTTTCCAACGTTGATGTTTGGGGTGTGAAACCCATTGATAAATGATGTGATATAATATGAATGAGTACGTTGTTATAGACATGTATATGTGTATGTGCCTTCTTTTGTGTTGCGCATTTAGTTATGGTGATAAATCCATATATTGGCATCTCACCCTTACAAATGTAACACCCTAGTTTTTACACCTAGGATTAATTATTTTATTTGGATGTTTATGTTTATTATGTTATGTGGTTTAGTTTGAGTAATTAAATTACTCTCTTCAAATTATTTTATTAGGTGCGTTAACACTGACTTATTTCAGTGAATGCACGTTACTAGACAATAATTTACGTTATTGTCACTATTATACCAGTACAGAAAAATATTTTAAATAATGTAAATAAGAGAAAAGCATTTTCATATTCTTATCCTATTTAATTTTAGAGTTAAAAATATTTTGGTTTGACAATTATCGGAGATTAAATTTTGGACTGAGTATTTTCTTAGTGGATCAGTTCAACTATTAATCTTTACTCTAACTTGAATTTCGAAAACATATCCTTATCAATCTTTATTTTTAGATTCTAAAAAGTAAAAACATGTTTATTTTAGGCCTAATATTTATCACTCATTTTGTACCTATTACTAAATAATTAGTATAAAAACTTAAGTTTCTCTCTTTTCTCTCACTCACTCGACGCTATCTCTTTCTTTTTCACTTTCCTTCTCTGCTTCTTCTTCTCTCTTTCTTCTTCTTTCTTTTTCTCTTCTTCCTCTTAACTCCATCTCCTTCTTCCTCCTCCTTCTCAACCAAACAGCAGCGCCGCTCACCCCACCAGGATCGCCGCCGGCCGCCGCTCGAGATGGAAGGACGAAGACGCGCCACCTGCATGCGTTCTCCTCTGCAGTCGCGCGAAGAAGCATCTCCGCCGCAGTGAGCAGCCGCGGTAAGTCCGATCAGCCACCTTCCATGGTAGTTTCGAACCCAACTCGTTGGTTAAGCTTCTCTCTTTTCTTTTATGCTCTCTTTCAACTCTGTTGCTCTTGTTCATTGTAGAACCGCCACTGCCACCTCGCCGGAATCGCGTCCGCCGCCGCGAGGAGCACCACAGCACCACCTTCAAGTTGTCTCCAAGCTTGGGTGAGTCAAAACCCTCTCTTGTGTCTCAGATTCAAAACCCCAAATGGATTTTTGAAACCCTAACCCTAACCCTTTGATTTCAGACTTTAATCTTGAAATTTAAGGTTGTTTTATGAGATTGGGACTGTGAGTTTGTGTTTCCCTAAACCAATTTCATTATTCTGAGTTTCCCCTAAATTTTAATAAGGAGCCCTAAACCCCCAATTTGATTTTATTTGAATTTGGGTATGTTTTTGTGAAATTAATTATGATTTAGTGTAATTAGGACTCTAAATGTATGATTTCCAAAGTTCTTTTTCAAGATCTTTTAATCAAAACAAAGTTTCCTAAAAGGGTATTAGGAAGCGTGAGCTTCAAACATGTTTTTCTTTAAAAATAACCTTGTTTGGTAATTAGATTAAGTGTTTAGATAAAGTTAGGATGTGTGTTTGATCATGTGAAATTGATTTCTTGCTTTCTGGTTGTTGCGCGTTGTTGGATTTACTCTCTGAGACATTTGGACACGGCTATGCTTGCTTGATGGAGTAGATATGAGCTAACGTGAGTATTAGGACGAGGATCCTTTACTTGTCTTCAAAGGTAAGGGGAGTTACCTAGGGATATTCAATAACTATATGCATGTGTGTATGTGTGTAATTGAGTGCTATGAATATTATTGTGATGTTGAGCCAATACTTGAATAACTTGTTTACTTGAACCATTGTGGTTATTACTTGGAGTTGAACATTTGTTGCTTTAAAGTGTTATGAATTATATATATGTGATTAACTGTGATATATATGAATTATATATACATGATTAACTGTGATATTATTACTGTTGATTGAAGTTTGAAAAGCCAGACTTGAGTCTGTGCCCAATAATGATAAGGATTAAAAGCCTTAATAAGCCTTGAATAGAACTTTGAAAATTTTGGGTTCACTTATAAAAGTTCCTTCTTTAAAGTGTTTACTTCAGAAGAATAAGACCCTTGTTTTTAGGAAAATTTTAAAGTGATTTTGAGTTGAAAGAAACTATATTTTTATGATCAAAAGTTTTGTACGAGAGAAAACCTTTTCGAACGTTGTGCTTTATGAAGGAAAGACCCTTTGAAAATATTTATTATGAAGGAAAGACCTTTTGAAAATATTTAACTTTATTCCATCAATGAATTTCAAATACAAATGAATTTCCTAGATGTTTTAGAAAAGATTTTGCAAAGGAAAAGGATTTTCTCCCAAATAATTTTGGAAACGTTCCGGTTACTTGGATAAGTGACCGAGGTTTTGTGTTGGTTTTGATTTTCACTGAGCGAAATGTTTTACAAATTGATAAATGAGCCTAGAACCGAGACGTCGGGATTCTAGTGTTGTATGGACACGTAGATCAAGGATCTGTGTCAGGGGACGGAGTGTCCTGTAAAGTTTTGTTTTTGGACAGTGTGTGTCCTAAGTTGATGTGGACAGTGTGAGTTCCATATCCGCGAGCCTAAAACTGGTGCATCGGTTTAAGGGCATCGTGATTGAGCATTTGGACTGTATGTCCTATGTTGAGATTAAAAGATTTGGACTGTGTGTGTCCTGTATTTGTTTTTAGTGAAAAGTCTTAATCAAAAGAATTAAGCATGGTCGTTAAGCTTTGTGCTTCGACAAGGAAAGATTATTACGACAAAGAAAACAAAGCGAGAATAAAAGTTTTTCTCATGCATTCAATGGCAATTGTGTCATGTAATTATGGGCATTGAATCCAGAGTGGATCAATGTATATGACAGACGTGTCAGGAGATGATGATCATTGTGTTCTGTGGGGACCAATGAGTTACCATGTGTATGACTACAACAATGGTTGGAGAGTTGTCACAAGGGGCCGTATGACTGAGCTGCAATAGCTGTTTAAGTGGCTATCATACGAGGTCGGATAATAGTTGTGCATAGCTGCAATAGCTGTTTGAGTGGTTATAGCACAAGTGACCCTGTACATAACTGCAATAGCTGTTTGAGTGGTTATGTATCTCTGTACAACTGCAACAGCTGTTTGAGTGGTTGTCACAGAAGGGTCGTGTGAACAATTGCAAAAGCTGTTTGAGCATTGGTCACATGTGATTGAGATGGATTATCCGACAGTGTATCTGTGTACAACTGCAATAGCTGTTTGAGTGGTTGTCACAGAGGTGTCATGTGAACAGTTGCAATAGCTGTTTGAGCACTGGTCACATGAATGTGCCGCTATTTCCTAACTGGAATGGGGGAATAGTGTCATTGCTTTGCATGAGCATCCTAACGGGAATGGGGATGTGCACAATTGTGTCATTGCTTTGCATGAGCATCCTAACGGGAATGGGGATGTGCACAATTGTGTTAGGTGCTGGCATGAACATCCTATCGGGAATGGGGATGTGCACCATTGATTTTCTTGGGCATTGTTTTGTTCGTTTTTACAATGCGCCATGTGCGAGCCTGATCAGCTTGAAACGAAACAGAAAGTTGTGGGATCTCCGGAGATTAGGTATCAAAATAGAGTTGAATATTGAAGTGTCATGCATTCTTTTTATAAAACTGATTGTTCGGGTTTGAGACCCTTTGATATAACACTGTTATGTTATGTATATGCATGATTTAAAATGCTTATATGATTATGTGATGTATGTATCATGTGTATGGTTGTTGTGTGATATATCCATTTGTCGGTATCTCACCCTTACACATATTTCAGGATTCTTCTAAGTTCGATATTGTACCCTGGGTACTCTAACACAGATGGTGCAGAGGAGTCTTTCTAAGTCTCTCAGAGACTTAGATATAGTTGCTTGATGAGGTATTACTTGCGGAATAACTTTTAGAACGACCAGCTTAGGGTTGAGACTTGGATTATTTTTGATGGTATGTATGAGTTTGGCTCAGAGAGCCTTTATTTTAAAATGGAATGTCTATAGCTCGGAGAGCATATCTTTTGAATGAAAAATCTAAGCTATTTCTTTTGGTCTTGTAAAGCTTATGGCTATAACTATTATTTTTATGTATTGATGCCTGGTTGAATTTGGTGTAACTGGAATTCTGGAGAGAAATTGTAAATATTTTAACAGGTGTTATTTTACCCTAGGATGTCTGAATTACAGAGGAGACTCTGTCGAAATTTTTTTTGTAAAACTACTATCTTGTATTTAAGGATATTCTTTAAAATAAATAGGCTTGCCATACTATGATAATAAGTCTGTGTGCCGATCAAGGCTTAGGAGTCGTGACAAAATTTTTATACCCAATTTCAGACACTTATGTACTTATATAAATTATTTTCCGAAAGCACCAACAAATTATCTTTTAATTTTATTTCCGCATGTGTTACGTAAGTAATGCCCCAAGGGGGGTGTTACAACAAACATATCAGAGTCGCACAAGGGGGTATGATCTCTACAAGAAGACGAAGGCTGTCTAGTTCGAGGCATGCTATGCTGCTCCTTTTGGAGGTAGTGTCTGTTAGTTACGACTAGCATAGGTCCTACTATGTTATAATATGTTTTGAGGATAAAGTTGAGTATGATTTAGATGTGAAAACATATGATGCAGTATAGTTGTATGACTTATATATATTATGTATTTATGTGTAATTTGATTATGTTGTTGTGGTTATGAGGTGAAATTAAAAAGGAAAAAAATTTATCAACATATTTTGAAAAGATAAACGTTGAGAAAACATTATTTTCCGAAGCAACCTGCAAATTAAGTTTTATTTCCGTAAACGGGTAACCATGTGATGACCCGAGGTTAGGGTGTCACACAAAGCCCAAATTAGGACCCTATTTTATACTCAATATTTTAAACTCAAAACCCTATTTCAAACGCTAAACCCTAATTTTGAACCGAAACCCAAATTTTAACCCAAAACCCTAATTCTAACCTTATTTTTTACCCGAAACCTTATTTTTCACTCAAAACCCTAATTCAAACACTAAACCCTAATTTGACCCAAAACCCAAATTTTGACCCAAAACCCAAATTTTAACCCCAAAGCCCTAATTTTGACCCAAAACCCTATTTTAAACGCAAAACCCTAATTTTGATCATAAACCCGAATTTTAACCCAAAGCCCTAATTTTGACCCAAAACCTTAATTTAAACTCAACACCCTAATTCAAACCCTAAACCCTAATTTTGATCCTAAAACCTAATTTAAACCCGAAACCCTAATTTTAACGCAAAGCCCTAATTTTGACGCGAAACCCTATTTTTGACCCAAAACCCTATCATAAACTCAAAACCCTATTTCAATCCCTAAACCCTAATTTTGACCCTAAATTTGACTAAGAACCCTAATTTTGACCCGAAACCATAATTTTAAACCAAAACTCTAATTCTAACCGTATCTTTGACCCAAACCCCTATTTTTAACTCAAAACCCAAATTCAAACCCTAAACCCTAAGTTTAACCAAAAACCCTAATTTGGACCCAAAACCCAACTTTTGACCCAAAACCCCAATTTGGACCCAAAACCCTTATTTTGACCCTATTTTTGACCCAATATTTATAACTCAAAACCCAATTTCAAACCCTAAATTGACCCTAAACCCAAAATTTGACCCAAAAACCTAATTTTGACCGGAAACCCTAATTTTCACCCAAAACCCTAATTCTAACCTTATTTTTTTTACCCAGAACCCATTTATTAACTCAAAACCCAAATTCAAACCCTAAACCCAAATTTTGACCCAAAACCCAAATTTTGATCCAAAACCCAAATTTTAACCCCAAAGTCCTAATTTTGACCCAAAACCATATTTTAAACTCAAAACCCTAATTCAAACCCTAAACCCTAATTTTGATCCTAAACCCTAATTTTAACCGAAGACCATAATTTTGACACGAAACCCTAGTTTTAACCCAAAATCCTAATTCTAACCTTATTTTTAACTCAAAACCCTAATTCAAACCCTAAACCTAATTTTGACCCGAAACCCAAATTTAAACACAAATCCCTATTTCAAACCCTAAACCCTAATTTGGACCCAAAACCCAACTTTTGACCCCAAAACCCTAATTCTAACCCAAAGCCCTAATTCTAACCCAAAGCCTAATTCTAACCCTATTTTTGACCCAAAACACCATTTTAAACTCAACCCTATTTCAAACCCTAAACCCTAATTCTAACCATATTTTTAACTCAAAACCCTAATTCAAACCCAAAACCCAAATTTTGACCTAAAACCCAAGTTCCGACCCAAAACCCAAATTTTAACCCCAAAGCCCTAATTTTGACCCAAAACCCTGTTTTAAACTCAAAACCATAATTAAAACCCTAAACCCTAATTTTGATCCTAAACCCTAATTTTAACCCGAAACCATAATTTTGACCCAAAGCCCTATTTTTGAACCTAAACCCAAAATTTGACCCAAAAGCCTAATTTTGATCCAAAACCCTAATTTTAACACAGAACCCTAATTTTGACCTTAAACCCTATTTTAAACTCAAATCCCTATTTCAAACCCTAAACCCAAATTTTGACCCTAAACCCTAAATCTGACCCAGAACCCTAATTTTGATCCGAAATCCTAATGTTAAACCAAAACTTTAATTCTAATCCTATTTTTGACCCAAAATCCTATTTTTAACTCAAACCTTAATTCAAATCCTAAACTCTAATTTTAACCCGAAACACTAATTTGTAACCAATACCCAAATTTTAACCCAAAACCCTAATTTTAACGCAAATCCCTAATTTTGACCCAAAACTACTCTAATTTTGACCCTAAACCCTAATTTTGTCACATAACCCTATTTTTGATCCGAAACCCAAATTTTAACTCAAAACCCTAATTCAAACCCTATTTTGACCCAAAACACTATTTTTAACTCAAAACCCTAATTCAAACCCTAAACCTTAATTTTGACCCAAAAACATAATTCTAACCCTATTTTTGACGCAAAACCCTAATTCAAACCCTAAACTGTAATTTTACCCAAAACCCTAATTCTAACCCTATTTTTGACCCAAAACTACTCTAATATTGACCCTAAACCCTAATTTTGTCACATAACCCTAATTTTGATACGAAACCCAAATTTTAACTCAAAACCCTAATTCAAACCCTATTTTGACCCAAAACACTATTTTTAACTCAAAACCCTAATTCAAACCCTAAACCCTAATTTTGACCCAAAACCATAATTCTAACCCTATTTTTGACGCAAAACCCTAATTCAAACCCAAAACTGTAATTTTACCCAAAACCCTAATTCTAACCCTATTTTTGACCCAAACCCCTATTTTAAAGTCAAAACCCTATTTCAAACCTTAACCCTAATTTTGACCCTAAACCCTAATTTTGTCACGAAACCCAAATTCTAACCATAAACCCTAATTTTGACACTAAACCCTAAATTTGTCCCAAAACCCTAATTTTGACCCAAAACCCTAAATTTTGACCCAAAACCCTATTTTTAACTCAAAACCCTAATTCAAACCCTAAACCCTAATTTTAACCCTAAACCCAAAATTTGACCCAAAAACCTAATTTTGATCCAAAACCATAATTTAAACCCATAACCCTAATTTTGACCCGAAACCCTAATTTAAACTCAAATCCCTATTTCAAACCCTAATTTTGACCCAAAACCCTAATTTTAACCCAGTGCACTATTTTTACCCCAAAACCCTATTTTAAACTCAAAACCCTATTTCAAACCCTAAACCCTAACTTATACACTAAACCCAAAATTTGACCCAAAGCCCTAATTAGGACCCTATTTTATACCCAATATTTTAAACTCAAAACCCTATTTCAAACCCTAAACCCTAATTTCGGCCATGAACCCAAAATTTGACCCAAAAACTAATTTTAACCCGAAACCCTAATTTTAACCCAACACCCTAATTCTAACCTTATTTTTTACCCGAAACCTTATTTTTAACTCAAAAACCTAATTCAATCCCAAAACCCTAATTTGACCCAAAGCCCTAATTTTGACCCAAAACCCTATTTTAAACTCAAAACCCTACCTCAAACCCTAAACCCTAATTTTGATCCTAAGCCCTAATTTTAACCCAAAGCCCTAATTTTGACCCGAAGCCCTAATTATAACCCGAAACCCTAATTCTAACCTTATTTTTTACCGAGGACCCTATTTTTAACTCAAAACCCTAATTCAAACCCTAAACCCCTACGTTTGACCCAAAACCCTAATTTTAACCCAAAGCTCTACTTTTGACCCTAAACCCAAAATTTGACCCAAAAACCTAATTTTGATCGGAAACCCTAAATTTCACCCAAAACCCTAATTCTAACCTTATTTTTTACCCAGAATCCATTTTTTAACTCAAAACCCAAATTCAAACCCTAAACCCAAATTTTGACCCAAACCCCAAATTTTGATTCAAAACCCAAATTTTAACCCCAAAGCCCTAATTTTGACCCAAAACCCTATTTTAAACTCAAAACACTAATTCAAACCCTAAACCCTAATTTTGATCCTCAACCCTAATTTTAAGCGAAGACCATAATTTTGAACCGAAGCCCTAGTTTTAACCCAAAACCCTAATTCTAACCTTATTTTTAACACAAAACATTAATTCAAACCCTAAACCCTAATTTTGACCCTAAATCCTAATTTTGACCCGAAACCCAAATTTAAACACAAATCCCGATTTCAAACCCTAAATCCCAATTCTAACCCAAAGCCTAATTCTAACCCTATTTTTGACCCAAAGCACCATTTTAAACTCAACCCTATTTCAAACCCTAAACCCTAATTCTAACCATATTTTTAACTGAAAACCCTAATTAAAACCCAAAACACAAATTTTTACCTAAAACCCAGGTTCCGACCCAAAACCCAAATTTTAACCGCAAAGCCCTAATTTTGACCCAAAACCCTATTTTAAACTGAAAACCCTAATTAAAACCCTAAACCCTAATTTTGATACTAAACCCTAATTTTAACCCGAAACCATAATTTTGACCCAAAGCCCTAATTTTGACCATGAACCCAAAAATTGACCCAAAAGCCTAATTTTGATCCTAAACCCTAATTTTAACACAGAACCCTAATTTTGACCCGAAACCCTATTTTAAACTCAAATCCCTATTTCAAACCCTAAACCCTAATTTTGACCCTAAACCCTAAATCTGACCCAGAACCCTAATTTTGACCCGAAACCCTAATGTTAAACCAAAACCTTAATTCTAATCCTATTTTTGACCCAAAACCCCATCTTTAACTCAAAACCTTAATTCAAACCCTAAACTCTAATTTTAACCCGAAACCCTAATTTGTACCCAATACCCAAATTTTAACCCAAAACCCAAATTTTAACCGCAAAGCCCTAATTTTGACCCAAAACCCTATTTTAAACTGAAAACCCTAATTAAAACCCTAAACCCTATTTTTGATACTAAACCCTAATTTTAACCCGAAACCATAATTTTGACCCAAAGCCCTAATTTTGACCCTAAACCCAAAATTTGACCCAAAAGCCTAATTTTGATCCTAAACCCTAATTTTAACACAGAACCCTAATTTAGAACCGAAACCCTATTTTAAACTCAAATCCCTATTTCAAACCCTAAACCCTAATTTTGACCCTAAACCCTAAATCTGACCCAGAACCCTAATTTTGACCCGAAACCCTAATGTTAAACCAAAACCTTAATTCTAATCCTATTTTTGACCCAAAACCCGATTTTTAACTCAAAACCTTAATTCAAACCCTAAACTCTAATTTTAACCCGAAACCCTAATTTGTACCCAATACCCAAATTTTAACCCAAAACCCTAATTTTAACGCATATCCCTAATTTTGACCCAAAACCATAATAAAAAACTCCAATTTTGACCCTAAACCCTAAATTTGACACAGAACCCTAATTTTGATCTGAAACCATAATTTTAACTCAAAACCCTAATTCAAACCCTATTTTGACCCAAAACACTATTTTTAACTCAAAACCCTAATTCAAACCCTAAACCCTAATTTTGACCCAAAACCATAATTCTAACCCTATTTTATTTTTGACCCAAACCCATATTTTAAAGTCAAAACCATATTTCAAACCCTAAACCCTAATTTTGTCACGAAACCCTAATTCTAACCTTAAAGCCTGATTTTGACCCTAAACCCTAAAATTGTCCCAAAACCCTAATTTTGACCCGAAACCCTAAATTTTGACCCGAAACCCTATTTTTAACTCAAAACCCTAATTCAAACCCTAAACCCTAATTTTGACCCTAAACCCAAAACTTGACCCAAAAACCTAATTTTGACCCAAAACCATAATTTAAACCCAGAACCCTAATTTTGACCCGAAACCCAAATTTAAACTCAAATCCCAATTTCAAACCCTAAACCCTAATTTTGACCCTAAATCTGACTCAGAACCCTAATTTTGACCCGAAACCCTAATTTGAAACCAAACCCCTAATTCTAATCCTATTTTTGACCCAAAACCCTATTTTTAACTCAAAACCCTAATTCAAACCCTAAACTCTAATTTTGATCCAAAACCCTAATTTGGACCCAAGACCAAAATTTGACCCAAAACCATAATTGTGATCCGAAACACTAATTTTAACCCAAAACCCTAATTCTAACCCTATTTTGACCCAAAACCCTATTTTTAACTCAAAACCCTAATTCAAATCCTAAACCCAAATTTTGACTTAAACCATATTCTTACCCTTTTTTGACGCAAAACTCTTTTAAACTCAAAACCCTAAACCCTAATTTGGACCCTAAACCCTAAATTTGACCCAGAACCCTTATTTGGACCCAAACCGTAATTTTACCCAACACCCTAATTCTAACCCTATTTTTGACCCAAAACCCTATTTAAAACTCAACCCCATTTCAAACCCTAAACCCTAATTTTGACCCAGAACCCTAATTTTAACCCAGTGCCCTATTTTTGACCCAAAACCCTATTTTAAACTTAAAACCCTATTTAAAACCCTAAACCCTAACTTATATACTAAACCCAAAATTTGACCCAAAGCCCTAATTAGGACCCTATTTTATACCCAATATTTTAAACACAAAACCCTATTTCAAACCCTAAACCCTAATTTCAACCATGAACCCAAAAATTGACCCAAAAGCCTAATTTTGATCCTAAACCCTAATTTTAACACAGAACCCTAATTTTGAGCCGAAACCATATTTTAAACTCAAATCCCTATTTCAAACCCTAAACCCTAATTTTGACCCTAAACCCTAAATCTGACCCAGAACCGTAATTTTGACCCGAAACCCTAATGTTAAACCAAAACCTTAATTCTAATCCTATTTTTGACCCAAAACCCCATCTTTAACTCAAAACCTTAATTCAAACCCTAAACTCTAATTTTAACCCGAAACCCTAATTTGTACCCAATACCCAAATTTTAACCCAAAACCCAAATTTTAACCGCAAAGCCCTAATTTTGACCCAAAACCCTATTTTAAACTGAAAACCCTAATTAAAACCCTAAACCCTATTTTTGATACTAAACCCTAATTTTAACCCGAAACCATAATTTTGACCCAAAGCCCTAATTTTGACCCTAAACCCAAAATTTGACCCAAAAGCCTAATTTTGATCCTAAACCCTAATTTTAACACAGAACCCTAATTTTGACCCGAAACCCTATTTTAAACTCAAATCCCTATTTCAAACCCTAAACCCTAATTTTGACCCTAAACCCTAAATCTGACCCAGAACCCTAATTTTGACCCGAAACCCTAATGTTAAACCAAAACCTTAATTCTAATCCTATTTTTGACCCAAAACCCCATTTTTAACTCAAAACCTTAATTCAAACCCTAAACTCTAATTTTAACCCGAAACCCTAATTTGTACCCAATACCCAAATTTTAACCCAAAACCCTAATTTTAACGCAAATCCCTAATTTTGACCCAAAACCATAATAAAAAACTACAATTTTGACCCTAAACCCTAAATTTGACACAACCCTAATTTTGATCTGAAACCATATTTTTAACTCAAAACCCTAATTCAAACCCTAAACCCTAATTTTGACCCAAAACCATAATTCTAACCCTATTTTATTTTTGACCCAAACCCATATTTTAAAGTCAAAACCATATTTCAAACCCTAAACCCTAATTTTGTCACGAAACCCTAATTCTAACCTTAAAGCCTGATTTTGACCCTAAACCCTAAAATTGTCCCAAAACCCTAATTTTGACCCGAAACCCTAAATTTTGACCCGAAACCCTATTTTTAACTCAAAACCCTAATTCAAACCCTAAACCCTAATTTTGACCCTAAACCCAAAACTTGACCCAAAAACCTAATTTTGACCCAAAACCATAATTTAAACCCAGAACCCTAATTTTGACCCGAAACCAAATTTAAACTGAAATCCCAATTTCAAACCCTAAACCCTAATTTTGACCCTAAATCTGACTCAGAACCCTAATTTTGACCCGAAACCCAAATTTGAAACCAAACCCCTAATTCTAATCCTATTTTTGACCCAAAACCCTATTTTTAACTCAAAACCCTAATTCAAACCCTAAACTCTAATTTTGATCCAAAACCCTAATTTGGACCCAAGACCAAAATTTGACCCAAAACCATAATTGTGATCCGAAACACTAATTTTAACCCAAAACCCTAATTCTAACCCTATTTTGACCCAAAACCCTATTTTTAACTCAAAACCCTAATTCAAATCCTAAACCCAAATTTCGACTTAAACCATATTCTTACCCTTTTTTTGACGCAAAACTCTTTTAAACTCAAAACCCTAAACCCTAATTTGGACACTAAACCATAAATTTGAAACCGTAATTTTACCCAACACCCTAATTCTAACCCTATTTTTGACCCAAAACCCTATTTAAAACTCAACCCCATTTCAAACCCTAAACCCTAATTTTGACCCGAACCCTAATTTTAACCCAAAGGCCCTATTTTTGACCCAAAACCCTATTTTAAACTTAAAACCCTATTTAAAACCCTAAACCCTAACTTATATACTAAACCCAAAATTTGACCCAAAGCCCTAATTAGGACCCTATTTTATACCCAATATTTTAAACACAAAACCCTATTTCAAACCCTAAACCCTAATTTCAACCATGAACCCAAAAATTGACCCAAAAGCCTAATTTTGATCCTAAACCCTAATTTTAACACAGAACCCTAATTTTGACCCGAAACCCTATTTTAAACTCAAATCCCTATTTCAAACCCTAAACCCTAATTTTGACCCTAAACCCTAAATCTGACCCAGAACCCTAATTTTGACGCGAAACCCTAATGTTAAACCAAAACCTTAATTCTAATCCTATTTTTGACCCAAAACCCCATCTTTAACTCAAAACCTTAATTCAAACCCTAAACTCTAATTTTAACCCGAAACCCTAATTTGTACCCAATACCCAAATTTTAACCCAAAACCCAAATTTTAACCGCAAAGCCCTAATTTTGACCCAAAACCCTATTTTAAACTGAAAACCCTAATTAAAACCCTAAACCCTATTTTTGATACTAAACCCTAATTTTAACCCGAAACCATAATTTTGACCCAAAGCCCTAATTTTGACCCTAAACCCAAAATTTGACCCAAAAGCCTAATTTTGATCCTAAACCCTAATTTTAACACAGAACCCTAATTTTGACCCTAAACCCTATTTTAAACTCAAATCCCTATTTCAAACCCTAAACCCTAATTTTGACCCTAAACCCTAAATCTGACCTTAACCCTAATTTTGACCAGAAACCCTAATGTTAAACCAAAACCTTAATTCTAATCCTATTTTTGACCCAAAACCCCATTTTTAACTCAAAACCTTAATTCAAACCCTAAACTCTAATTTTAACCCGAAACCCTAATTTGTACCCAATACCCAAATTTTAACCCAAAACCCTAATTTTAACGCAAATCCCTAATTTAGACCCAAAACCATAAGAAAAACTACAATTTTGACCCTAAACCCTAAATTTGACACAACCCTAATTTTGATCTCGAAACCATATTTTTAACTCAAAACCCTAATTCAAACCCTAAACCCTAATTTTGACCCAAAACCATAATTCTAACCCTATTTTATTTTTGACCCAAACCCATATTTTAAAGTCAAAACCATATTTCAAACCCTAAACCCTAATTTTGTCACGAAACCCTAATTCTAACCTTAAAGCCTGATTTTGACCCTAAACCCTAAAATTGTCCCAAAACCCTAATTTTGACCCGAAACCCTAAATTTTGACCCGAAACCCTATTTTTAACTCAAAACCCTAATTCAAACCCTAAACCCTAATTTTGACCCTAAACCCAAAACTTGACCCAAAAACCTAATTTTGACCCAAAACCATAATTTAAACCCAGAACCCTAATTTTGACCCGAAACCCAAATTTAAACTCAAATCCCAATTTCAAACCCTAAACCCTAATTTTGACCCTAAATCTGACTCAGAACCCTAATTTTGACCCGAAACCCAAATTTGAAACCAAACCCCTAATTCTAATCCTATTTTTGACCCAAAACCCTATTTTTAACTCAAAACCCTAATTCAAACCCTAAACTCTAATTTTGATCCAAAACCCTAATTTGGACCCAAGACCAAAATTTGACCCAAAACCATAATTGTGATCCGAAACACTAATTTTAACCCAAAACCCTAATTCTAACCCTATTTTGACCCAAAACCCTATTTTTAACTCAAAACCCTAATTCAAATCCTAAACCCAAATTTCGACTTAAACCATATTCTTACCCTTTTTTTGACGCAAAACTCTTTTAAACTCAAAACCCTAAACCCTAATTTGGACCCTAAACCCTAAATTTGACCCAGAACCCTTATTTGGACCCAAACCGTAATTTTACCCAACACCCTAATTCTAACCCTATTTTTGACCCAAAACCCTATTTAAAACTCAACCCCATTTCAAACCCTAAACCCTAATTTTGACCCAGAACCCTAATTTTAACCCAGTGCCCTATTTTTGACCCAAAACCCTATTTTAAACTTAAAACCCTATTTAAAACCCTAAACCCTAACTTATATACTAAACCCAAAATTTGACCCAAAGCCCTAATTAGGACCCTATTTTATACCCAATATTTTAAACACAAAACCCTATTTCAAACCCTAAACCCTAATTTCAACCATGAACCCAAAAATTGACCCAAAAGCCTAATTTTGATCCTAAACCCTAATTTTAACACAGAACCCTAATTTTGACCCGAAACCCTATTTTAAACTCAAATCCCTATTTCAAACCCTAAACCCTAATTTTGACCCTAAACCCTAAATCGACCTTAACCCTAATTTTGACCAAAACCCTAATGTTAAACCAAAACCTTAATTCTAATCCTATTTTTGACCCAAAACCCCATCTTTAACTCAAAACCTTAATTCAAACCCTAAACTCTAATTTTAACCCGAAACCCTAATTTGTACCCAATACCCAAATTTTAACCCAAAACCCAAATTTTAACCGCAAAGCCCTAATTTTGACCCAAAACCCTATTTTAAACTGAAAACCCTAATTAAAACCCTAAACCCTATTTTTGATACTAAACCCTAATTTTAACCCGAAACCATAATTTTGACCCAAAGCCCAAAATTTGACCCAAAAGCCTAATTTTGATCCAAAACCCTAATTTTAACACAGAACCCTAATTTTGAACCGAAACCCTATTTTAAACTCAAATCCCTATTTCAAACCCTAAACCCTAAATCTGACCCAGAACCTTAATTTTGACCCGAAACCCTAATGTTAAACCAAAACCTTAATTCTAATCCTATTTTTGACCCAAAACCCCATTTTTAACTCAAAACCTTAATTCAAACCCTAAACTCTAATTTTAACCCGAAACCCTAATTTGTACCCAATACCCAAATTTTAACCCAAAACCCTAATTTTAACGCAAATCCCTAATTTTGACCCAAAACCATAATAAAAAACTACAATTTTGACCCTAAACCCTAAATTTGACACAACCCTAATTTTGATCTGAAACCATATTTTTAACTCAAAACCCTAATTCAAACCCTAAACCCTAATTTTGACCCAAAACCATAATTCTAACCCTATTTTATTTTTGACCCAAACCCATATTTTAAAGTCAAAACCATATTTCAAACCCTAAACCCTAATTTTGTCACGAAACCCTAATTCTAACCTTAAAGCCTGATTTTGACCCTAAACCCTAAAATTGTCCCAAAACCCTAATTTTGACCCGAAACCCTAAATTTTGACCCGAAACCCTATTTTTAACTCAAAACCCTAATTCAAACCCTAAACCCTAATTTTGACCCTAAACCCAAAACTTGACCCAAAAACCTAATTTTGACCCAAAACCATAATTTAAACCCAGAACCCTAATTTTGACCCGAAACCCAAATTTAAACTCAAATCCCAATTTCAAACCCTAAACCCTAATTTTGACCCTAAATCTGACTCAGAACCCTAATTTTGACCCGAAACCCAAATTTGAAACCAAACCCCTAATTCTAATCCTATTTTTGACCCAAAACCCTATTTTTAACTCAAAACCCTAATTCAAACCCTAAACTCTAATTTTGATCCAAAACCCTAATTTGGACCCAAGACCAAAATTTGACCCAAAACCATAATTGTGATCCAAAAACACTAATTTTAACCCAAAACCCTAATTCTAACCCTATTTTGACCCAAAACCCTATTTTTAACTCAAAACCCTAATTCAAATCCTAAACCCAAATTTCGACTTAAACCATATTCTTACCCTTTTTTTGACGCAAAACTCTTTTAAACTCAAAACCCTAAACCCTAATTTGGACCCTAAACCCTAAATTTGACCCAGAACCCTTATTTGGACCCAAACCGTAATTTTACCCAACACCCTAATTCTAACCCTATTTTTGACCCAAAACCCTATTTAAAACTCAACCCCATTTCAAACCCAAAGCCCTAATTTTGACCAAAAACCCTAATTCTAACACTATTTTTGACCCAAAACCCTATTTTAAACTTAAAACCCTATTTAAAACCCTAAACCCTAACTTATATACTAAACCCAAAATTTGACCCAAAACCCTAATTAGGACCCTATTTTATACCCAATATTTTAAACACAAAACCCTATTTCAAACCCTAAACCCTAATTTCAACCATGAACCCACAAATTGACCCAAAACCCTAATTTTGATCCTAAACCCTAATTTTAACACAGAACCCTAAATATGACCAGAAACCCTATTTTAAACTCAAATCCCTATTTCAAACCCTAAACCCTAATTTTGACCCTAAACCCTAAATCGACCCAACCCTAATTTTGACCAAAACCCTAATGTTAAACCAAAACCTTAATTCTAATCCTATTTTTGACCCAAAACCCCATCTTTAACTCAAAACCTTAATTCAAACCCTAAACTCTAATTTTAACCCGAAACCCTAATTTGTACCCAATACCCAAATTTTAACCCAAAACCCAAATTTTAACCGCAAAGCCCTAATTTTGACCCAAAACCCTATTTTAAACTGAAAACCCTAATTAAAACCCTAAACCCTATTTTTGATACTAAACCCTAATTTTAACCCGAAACCATAATTTTGACCCAAAGCCCTAAGTTTGACCCCTAAACCCAAAATTTGACCCAAAAGCCTAATTTTGATCCTAAACCCTAATTTTAACACAGAACCCTAATTTTGACCCGAAACCCTATTTTAAACTCAAATCCCTATTTCAAACCCTAAACCCTAATTTTGACCCTAAACCCTAAATCTGACCTAAACCCTAATTTTGACCAAAACCCTAATGTTAAACCAAAACCTTAATTCTAATCCTATTTTTGACCCAAAACCCCATTTTTAACTCAAAACCTTAATTCAAACCCTAAACTCTAATTTTAACCCGAAACCCTAATTTGTACCCAATACCCAAATTTTAACCCAAAACCCTAATTTTAACGCAAATCCCTAATTTTGACCCAAAACCATAATAAAAAACTACAATTTTGACCCTAAACCCTAAATTTGACACAACCCTAATTTTGATCAAACCTAATCAAACCATATTTTTAACTCAAAACCCTAATTCAAACCCTAAACCCTAATTTTGACCCAAAACCATAATTCTAACCCTATTTTATTTTTGACCCAAACCCATATTTTAAAGTCAAAACCATATTTCAAACCCTAAACCCTAATTTTGTCACGAAACCCTAATTCTAACCTTAAAGCCTGATTTTGACCCTAAACCCTAAAATTGTCCCAAAACCCTAATTTTGACCCGAAACCCTAAATTTTGACCAGAAACCCTATTTTTAACTCAAAACCCTAATTCAAACCCTAAACCCTAATTTTGACCCTAAACCCAAAACTTGACCCAAAAACCTAATTTTGACCCAAAACCATAATTTAAACCCAGAACCCTAATTTTGACCCGAAACCCAAATTTAAACTCAAATCCCAATTTCAAACCCTAAACCCTAATTTTGACCCTAAATCTGACTCAGAACCCTAATTTTGACCCGAAACCCTAATTTGAAACCAAACCCCTAATTCTAATCCTATTTTTGACCCAAAACCCTATTTTTAACTCAAAACCTTAATTCAAACCCTAAACTCTAATTTTGATCCAAAACCCTAATTTGGACCCAAGACCAAAATTTGACCCAAAACCATAATTGTGATCCGAAACACTAATTTTAACCCAAAACCCTAATTCTAACCCTATTTTGACCCAAAACCCTATTTTTAACTCAAAACCCTAATTCAAATCCTAAACCCAAATTTTGACTTAAACCATATTCTTACCCTTTTTTTGACGCAAAACTCTTTTAAACTCAAAACCCTAAACCCTAATTTGGACCCTAAACCCTAAATTTGACCCAGAACCCTTATTTGGACCCAAACCGTAATTTTACCCAACACCCTAATTCTAACCCTATTTTTGACCCAAAACCCTATTTAAAACTCAACCCCATTTCAAACCCTAAACCCTAATTTTGACCCTAACCCTAATTTTAACCCAGTGCCCTATTTTTGACCCAAAACCCTATTTTAAACTTAAAACCCTATTTAAAACCCTAAACCCTAACTTATATACTAAACCCAAAATTTGACCCAAAGCCCTAATTAGGACCCTATTTTATACCCAATATTTTAAACACAAAACCCTATTTCAAACCCTAAACCCTAATTTCAACCATGAACCCAAAAATTGACCCAAAAGCCTAATTTTGATCCTAAACCCTAATTTTAACACAGAACCCTAATTTTGACCCGAAACCCTATTTTAAACTCAAATCCCTATTTCAAACCCTAAACCCTAATACTGACCCTAAACCCTAAATCTGACCCAGAACCCTAATTTTGACCCGAAACCCTAATGTTAAACCAAAACCTTAATTCTAATCCTATTTTTGACCCAAAACCCCATCTTTAACTCAAAACCTTAATTCAAACCCTAAACTCTAATTTTAACCCGAAACCCTAATTTGTACCCAATACCCAAATTTTAACCCAAAACCCAAATTTTAACCGCAAAGCCCTAATTTTGACCCAAAACCCTATTTTAAACTGAAAACCCTAATTAAAACCCTAAACCCTATTTTTGATACTAAACCCTAATTTTAACCCAAACCATAATTTTGACCCAAAGCCCTAATTTTGACTCCTAAACCCAAAATTTGACCCAAAAGCCTAATTTTGATCCTAAACCCTAATTTTAACACGTAACCCTAATTTTGACCAAACCCTATTTTAAACTCAAATCCCTATTTCAAACCCTAAACCCTAATTATGACCCTAAACCCTAAATCTGACCCTAACCCTAATTTTGACCAAACCCTAATGTTAAACCAAAACCTTAATTCTAATCCTATTTTTGACCCAAAACCCCATTTTTAACTCAAAACCTTAATTCAAACCCTAAACTCTAATTTTAACCCAAACCCTAATTTGTACCCAATACCCAAATTTTAACCCAAAACCCTAATTTTAACGCAAATCCCTAATTTTGACCCAAAACCATAATAAAAACTACAATTTTGACCCTAAACCCTAAATTTGACACTAACCCTAATTTTGATCTCAAAACCATATTTTTAACTCAAAACCCTAATTCAAACCCTAATTCAAACCCTAAACCCTAATTTTGACCCAAAACCATAATTCTAACCCTATTTTATTTTTGACCCAAACCCAGATTTTAAAGTCAAAACCATATTTCAAACCCTAAACCCTAATTTTGTCACGAAACCCTAATTCTAACCTTAAAGCCTGATTTTGACCCTAAACCCTAAATTTGTCCCAAAACCCTAATTTTGACCCGAAACCCTAAATTTTGACCCGAAACCCTATTTTTAACTCAAAACCCTAATTCAAACCCTAAACCCTAATTTTGACCCTAAACCCAAAACTTGACCCAAAAACCTAATTTTGACCCAAAACCATAATTTAAACCCAGAACCCTAATTTTGACCCGAAACCCAAATTTAAACTCAAATCCCTATTTCAAACCCTAAACCCTAATTTTGACCCTAAATCTGACTCAGAACCCTAATTTTGACCCGAAACCCTAATTTGAAACCAAACCCCTAATTCTAATCCTATTTTTGACCCAAAACCCTATTTTTAACTCAAAACCTTAATTCAAACCCTAAACTCTAATTTTGATCCAAAACCCTAATTTGGACCCAAGACCAAAATTTGACCCAAAACCATAATTGTGATCCGAAACACTAATTTTAACCCAAAACCCTAATTCTAACCCTATTTTGACCCAAAACCCTATTTTTAACTCAAAACCCTAATTCAAATCCTAAACCCAAATTTTGACTTAAAACCATATTCTTACCCTTTTTTTGACGCAAAACTCTTTTAAACTCAAAACCCTAAACCCTAAACCCTAATTTGGACCCTAAACCCTAAATTTGACCCAGAACCCTTATTTGGACCCAAACCGTAATTTTACCCAACACCCTAATTCTAACCCTATTTTTGACCCAAAACCCTATTTAAAACTCAACCCCATTTCAAACCCTAAACCCTAATTTTGACCCTAACCCTAATTTTAACCCAGTGCCCTATTTTTGACCCAAAACCCTATTTTAAACTTAAAACCCTATTTAAAACCCTAAACCCTAACTTATATACTAAACCCAAAATTTGACCCAAAGCCCTAATTAGGACCCTATTTTATACCCAATATTTTAAACATAAAACCCTATTTCAAACCCTAAACCATAATTTCAACCATGAACCCAAAAATTGACCCAAAAGCCTAATTTTGATCCTAAACCCTAATTTTAACACAACCCTAATTTTGACCCGAAACCCTATTTTAAACTCAAATCCCTATTTCAAACCCTAAACCCTAATTTTGACCCTAAACCCTAAATCTGACCTAACCCTAATTTTGACCAAAACCCTAATGTTAAACCAAAACCTTAATTCTAATCCTATTTTTGACCCAAAACCCCATCTTTAACTCAAAACCTTAATTCAAACCCTAAACTCTAATTTTAACCCGAAACCCTAATTTGTACCCAATACCCAAATTTTAACCCAAAACCCAAATTTTAACCGCAAAGCCCTAATTTTGACCCAAAACCCTATTTTAAACTGAAAACCCTAATTAAAACCCTAAACCCTATTTTTGATACTAAACCCTAATTTTAACCCGAAACCATAATTTTGACCCAAAGCCCTAATTTTGACCCTAAACCCAAAATTTGACCCAAAGCCTAATTTTGATCCTAAACCCTAATTTTAACACGAACCCTAATTTTGACCAAACCCTATTTTAAACTCAAATCCCTATTTCAAACCCTAAACCCTAATTTTGACCCTAAACCCTAAATCGACCCAACCCTAATTTTGACCAAAACCCTAATGTTAAACCAAAACCTTAATTCTAATCCTATTTTTGACCCAAAACCCCATTTTTAACTCAAAACCTTAATTCAAACCCTAAACTCTAATTTTAACCCGAAACCCTGATTTGTACCCAATACCCAAATTTTAACCCAAAACCCTAATTTTAACGCAAATCCCTAATTTTGACCCAAAACCATAATAAAAACTACAATTTTGACCCTAAACCCTAAATTTGACACAACCCTAATTTTGATCCCCAAACCATAATTTTAACTCAAAACCCTAATTCACCTTTTTGCAACACTATTTTTAACTCAAAACCCTAATTCAAACCCTAAACCCTAATTTTGACCCAAAACCATAATTCTAACCCTATTTTATTTTTGACCCATACCCATATTTTAAAGTCAAAACCATATTTCAAACCCTAAACCCTAATTTTGTCACGAAACCCTAATTCTAACCTTAAAGCCCGATTTTGACCCTAAACCCTAAAATTGTCCCAAAACCCTAATTTTGACCAAACCCTAAATTTTGACCAAACCCTATTTTTAACTCAAAACCCTAATTCAAACCCTAAACCCTAATTTTGACCCTAAACCCAAAACTTGACCCAAAACCTAATTTTGACCCAAAACCATAATTTAAACCCTGTAACCCTAATTTTGACCAAACCCAAATTTAAACTCAAATCCCTATTTCAAACCCTAAACCCTAATTTTGACCCTAAACCCTCTGACTCAAACCCTAATTTTGACCAAAACCCTAATTTGAAACCAAACCCCTAATTCTAATCCTATTTTTGACCCAAAACCCTATTTTTAACTCAAAACCTTAATTCAAACCCTAAACTCTAATTTTGATCCAAAACCCTAATTTGGACCCAAGACCAAAATTTGACCCAAAACCATAATTGTGATCCGAAACACTAATTTTAACCCAAAACCCTAATTCTAACCCTATTTTGACCCAAAACCCTATTTTTAACTCAAAACCCTAATTCAAATCCTAAACCCAAATTTTGACTTAAAACCATATTCTTACCCTTTTTTTGACGCAAAACTCTTTTAAACTCAAAACCCTAAACCCTAATTTGGACCCTAAACCCTAAATTTGACCCAGAACCCTTATTTGGACCCAAACCGTAATTTTACCCAACACCCTAATTCTAACCCTATTTTTGACCCAAAACCCTATTTAAAACTCAACCCCATTTCAAACCCTAAACCCTAATTTTGACCCAGAACCCTAATTTTAACCCAGTGCCCTATTTTTGACCCAAAACCCTATTTTAAACTTAAAACCCTATTTAAAACCCTAAACCCTAACTTATATACTAAACCCAAAATTTGACCCAAAGCCCTAATTAGGACCCTATTTTATACCCAATATTTTAAACACAAAACCCTATTTCAAACCCTAAACCCTAATTTCAACCATGAACCCAAAAATTGACCCAAAAGCCTAATTTTGATCCTAAACCCTAATTTTAACACAACCCTAATTTTGACCCGAAACCCTATTTTAAACTCAAATCCCTATTTCAAACCCTAAACCCTAATTTTGACCCTAAACCCTAAATCTGACCTCAACCCTAATTTTGACCAAACCCTAATGTTAAACCAAAACCTTAATTCTAATCCTATTTTTGACCCAAAACCCCATCTTTAACTCAAAACCTTAATTCAAACCCTAAACTCTAATTTTAACCCGAAACCCTAATTTGTACCCAATACCCAAATTTTAACCCAAAACCCAAATTTTAACCGCAAAGCCCTAATTTTGACCCAAAACCCTATTTTAAACTGAAAACCCTAATTAAAACCCTAAACCCTATTTTTGATACTAAACCCTAATTTTAACCCGAAACCATAATTTTGACCCAAAGCCCTAATTTTGACCCTAAACCCAAAATTTGACCCAAAAGCCTAATTTTGATCCTAAACCCTAATTTTAACACGTAACCCTAATTTTGACCAAACCCTATTTTAAACTCAAATCCCTATTTCAAACCCTAAACCCTAATTTTGACCCTAAACCCTAAATCGACCTTAACCCTAATTTTGACCCGAAACCCTAATGTTAAACCAAAACCTTAATTCTAATCCTATTTTTGACCCAAAACCCCATTTTTAACTCAAAACCTTAATTCAAACCCTAAACTCTAATTTTAACCCGAAACCCTAATTTGTACCCAATACCCTAATTTTAACCCAAAACCCTAATTTTAACGCAAATCCCTAATTTTGACCCAAACCCATAATAAAAAACTCGAATTTTGACCCTAAACCCTAAATTTGACACAGAATCCTAATTTTGATCTGAAACCATAATTTTAACTCAAAACCCTAATTCAAACCCTATTTTGACCCAAAACACTATTTTTAACTCAAAACCCTAATTCAAACCCTAAACCCTAATTTTGACCCAAAACCCTAATTCTAACCCTATTTTATTTTTGACCCAAACCCATATTTTAAAGTCAAAACCATATTTCAAACCCTAAACCCTAATTTTGTCACGAAACCCAAATTCTAACCTTAAAGCCTGATTTTGACCCTAAACCCTAAATTTGTCCCAAAACCCTAATTTTGACCCGAAACCCTAAATTTTGACCCGAAACCCTATTTTTAACTCAAAACCCTAATTCAAACCCTAAACCCTAATTTTGACCCTAAACCCAAAACTTGACCCAAAACCTAATTTTGACCCAAAACCATAATTTAAACCTTAACCCTAATTTTGACCAAAACCCAAATTTAAACTCAAATCCCTATTTCAAACCCTAAACCCTAATTTTGACCCTAAACCCTAACTCGACTAACCCTAATTTTGACCAAACCCTACTTTGAAACCAAACCCCTAATTCTAATCCTATTTTTGACCCAAAACCCTATTTTTAACTCAAAACCTTAATTCAAACCCTAAACTCTAATTTTGATCCAAAACCCTAATTTGGACCCAAGACCAAAATTTGACCCAAAACCATAATTGTGATCCGAAACACTAATTTTAACCCAAAACCCTAATTCTAACCCTATTTTGACCCAAAACCCTATTTTTAACTCAAAACCCTAATTCAAATCCTAAACCCAAATTTTGACTTAAAACCATATTCTTACCCTTTTTTGACGCAAAACTCTTTTAAACTCAAAACCCTAAACCCTAATTTGGACCCAAAACCCTAAATTTGACCTTAACCCTTATTTGGACCCAAACCGTAATTTTACCCAACACCCTAATTCTAACCCTATTTTTGACCCAAAACCCTATTTAAAACTCAACCCCATTTCAAACCCTAAACCCTAATTTTGACCCAGAACCCTAATTTTAACCCAGTGCCCTATTTTTGACCCAAAACCCTATTTTAAACTTAAAACCCTATTTAAAACCCTAAACCCTAACTTATATACTAAACCCAAAATTTGACCCAAAGCCCTAATTAGGACCCTATTTTATACCCAATATTTTAAACACAAAACCCTATTTCAAACCCTAAACCCTAATTTCAACCATGAACCCAAAAATTGACCCAAAAGCCTAATTTTGATCCTAAACCCTAATTTTAACACAACCCTAATTTTGACCCGAAACCCTATTTTAAACTCAAATCCCTATTTCAAACCCTAAACCCTAATTTTGACCCTAAACCCTAAATCTGACCCAGAACCCTAATTTTGACCCGAAACCCTAATGTTAAACCAAAACCTTAATTCTAATCCTATTTTTGACCCAAAACCCCATCTTTAACTCAAAACCTTAATTCAAACCCTAAACTCTAATTTTAACCCGAAACCCTAATTTGTACCCAATACCCAAATTTTAACCCAAAACCCAAATTTTAACCGCAAAGCCCTAATTTTGACCCAAAACCCTATTTTAAACTGAAAACCCTAATTAAAACCCTAAACCCTATTTTTGATACTAAACCCTAATTTTAACCCGAAACCATAATTTTGACCCAAAGCCCTAATTTTGACCCTAAACCCAAAATTTGACCCAAAAGCCTAATTTTGATCCTAAACCCTAATTTTAACACGTAACCCTAATTTTGACCAAACCCTATTTTAAACTCAAATCCCTATTTCAAACCCTAAACCCTAATTTTGACCCTAAACCCTAAATCCGACCTAACCCTAATTTTGACCAAACCCTATTGTTAAACCAAAAACTTAATTCTAATCATATTTTTGACCCAAAACCCCATTTTTAACTCAAAACCTTAATTCAAACCCTAAACTCTAATTTTAACCCAAACCCTAATTTGTACCCAATACCCAAATTTTAACCCAAAACCCTAATTTTAACGCAAATCCCTAATTTTGACCCAAAACCATAATAAAAACTCCAATTTTGACCCTAAACCCTAAATTTGACACATAACCCTAATTTTGATCTCAAAACCATAATTTTAACTCAAAACCCTAATTCAAACCCTATTTTGACCCAAAACACTATTTTTAACTCAAAACCCTAATTCAAACCCTAAACCCTAATTTTGACCCAAAACCATAATTCTAACCCTATTTTATTTTTGACCCAAACCCATATTTTAAAGTCAAAACCATATTTCAAACCCTAAACCCTAATTTTGTCACGAAACCCTAATTCTAACCTTAAAGCCTGATTTTGACCCTAAACCCTAAATTTGTCCCAAAACCCTAATTTTGACCCGAAACCCTAAATTTTGACCCGAAACCCTATTTTTAACTCAAAACCCTAATTCAAACCCTAAACCCTAATTTTGACCCTAAACCCAAAACTTGACCCAAAAACCTAATTTTGACCCAAAACCATAATTTAAACCCAGAACCCTAATTTTGACCCGAAACCCAAATTTAAACTCAAATCCCTATTTCAAACCCTAAACCCTAATTTTGACCCTAAACCCTAAATCTGACTCAGAACCCTAATTTTGACCCGAAACCCTAATTTGAAACCAAACCCCTAATTCTAATCCTATTTTTGACCCAAAACCCTATTTTTAACTCAAAACCTTAATTCAAACCCTAAACTCTAATTTTGATCCAAAACCCTAATTTGGACCCAAGACCAAAATTTGACCCAAAACCATAATTGTGATCCGAAACACTAATTTTAACCCAAAACCCTAATTCTAACCCTATTTTGACCCAAAACCCTATTTTTAACTCAAAACCCTAATTCAAATCCTAAACCCAAATTTTGACTTAAAACCATATTCTTACCCTTTTTTGACGCAAAACTCTTTTAAACTCAAAACCCTAAACCCTAATTTGGACCCTAAACCCTAAATTTGACCTAGAACCCTTATTTGGACCCAAACCGTAATTGTAACCAAAACCCTAATTCTAACCCTATTTTTGACCCAAAACCCTATTTTAAACTCAACCCCATTTCAAACCCTAAACCCTAATTTTGACCCTAACCCTAATTTTAACCCAAAGGCCCTATTTTTGACCCAAAACCCTATTTTAAACTTAAAACCCTATTTAAAACCCTAAACCCTAACTTATATACTAAACCCAAAATTTGACCCAAAGCCCTAATTAGGACCCTATTTTATACCCAATATTTTAAACACAAAACCCTATTTCAAACCCTAAACCCTAATTTCAACCATGAACCCAAAAATTGACCCAAAAGCCTAATTTTGATCCTAAACCCTAATTTTAACACAACCCTAATTTTGACCAAACCCTATTTTAAACTCAAATCCCTATTTCAAACCCTAAACCCTAATTTTGACCCTAAACCCTAAATCGACCTAAACCCTAATTTTGACCAAAACCCTAATGTTAAACCAAAACCTTAATTCTAATCCTATTTTTGACCCAAAACCCCATCTTTAACTCAAAACCTTAATTCAAACCCTAAACTCTAATTTTAACCCGAAACCCTAATTTGTACCCAATACCCAAATTTTAACCCAAAACCCAAATTTTAACCGCAAAGCCCTAATTTTGACCCAAAACCCTATTTTAAACTGAAAACCCTAATTAAAACCCTAAACCCTATTTTTGATACTAAACCCTAATTTTAACCCGAAACCATAATTTTGACCCAAAGCCCTAATTTTGACCCTAACCCCAAAATTTGACCCAAAAGCCTAATTTTGATCCTAAACCCTAATTTTAACACAGAACCCTAATTTTGACCCGAAACCCTATTTTAAACTCAAATCCCTATTTCAAACCCTAAACCCTAATTTTGACCCTAAACCCTAAATCTGACCCAGAACCCTAATTTTGACCAGAAACCCTAATGTTAAACCAAAACCTTAATTCTAATCCTATTTTTAACCCAAAACCCCATTTTTAACTAAAAACCTTAATTCAAACCCTAAACTCTAATTTTAACCCGAAACCCTAATTTGTACCCAATACTCAAATTTTAACCCAAAACCCTAATTTTAACGCAAATCCCTAATTTTGACCCAAAACCATAATAAAAAAATTACAATTTTGACCCTAAACCCTAAATTTGACACAACCCTAATTTTGATCTGAAACCATAATTTTAACTCAAAACCCTAATTCAAACCCTATTTTGACCGAAACACTATTTTTAACTCAAAACCCTAATTCAAACCCTAAACCCTAATTTTGACCCAAAACCATAATTCTAACCCTATTTTATTTTTGACCCAAACCCATATTTTAAAGTCAAAACCATATTTCAAACCCTAAACCCTAATTTTGTCACGAAACCCTAATTCTAACCTTAAAGCCTGATTTTGACCATAAACCCTAAATTTGTCCCAAAACCCTAATTTTGACCCGAAACCCTAAATTTTGACCCGAAACCCTATTTTTAACTCAAAACCCTAATTCAAACCCTAAACCCTAATTTTGACCCTAAACCCAAAACTTGACCCAAAAACCTAATTTTGACCCAAAACCATAATTTAAACCAAAACCCTAATTTTGACCCGAAACCCAAATTTAAACTCAAATCCCTATTTCAAACCCTAAACCCTATTTTTGACCCTAAACCCTAAATCGACTCACAACCCTAATTTTGACCAAACCCTAATTTGAAACCAAACCCCTAATTCTAATCCTATTTTTGACCCAAAACCCTATTTTTAACTCAAAACCTTAATTCAAACCCTAAACTCTAATTTTGATCCAAAACCCTAATTTGGACCCAAGACCAAAATTTGACCCAAAACCATAATTGTGATCCGAAACACTAATTTTAACCCAAAACCCTAATTCTAACCCTATTTTGACCCAAAACCCTATTTTTAACTCAAAACCCTAATTCAAATCCTAAACCCAAAATTTTGACTTAAAACCATATTCTTACCCTTTTTTTGACGCAAAACTCTTTTAAACTCAAAACCCTAAACCCTAATTTGGACCCTAAACCCTAAATTTGACCCAGAACCCTTATTTGGACCCAAACCGTAATTTTACCCAACACCCTGATTCTAACCCTATTTTTGACCCAAAACCCTATTTAAAACTCAACCCCATTTCAAACCCTAAACCCTAATTTTGACCCGAACCCTAATTTTAACCCAAAGGCCCTATTTTTGACCCAAAACCCTATTTTAAACTTAAAACCCTATTTAAAACCCTAAACCCTAACTTATTTACTAAACCCAAAATTTGACCCAAAGCCCTAATTAGGACCCTATTTTATACCCAATATTTTAAACACAAAACCCTATTTCAAACCCTAAACCCTAATTTCAACCATGAACCCAAAAATTGACCCAAAAGCCTAATTTTGATCCTAAACCCTAATTTTAACACAACCCTAATTTTGACCCGTAACCCTATTTTAAACTCAAATCCCTATTTCAAACCCTAAACCCTAATTTTGACCCTAAACCCTAAATCTGACCCAGAACCCTAATTTTGACCCGAAACCCTAATGTTAAACCAAAACCTTAATTCTAATCCTATTTTTGACCCAAAACCCCATCTTTAACTCAAAACCTTAATTCAAACCCTAAACTCTAATTTTAACCCGAAACCCTAATTTGTACCCAATACCCAAATTTTAACCCAAAACCCAAATTTTAACCGCAAAGCCCTAATTTTGACCCAAAACCCTATTTTAAACTGAAAACCCTAATTAAAACCCTATTTTTGATACTAAACCCTAATTTTAACCCGAAACCATAATTTTGACCCAAAGCCCTAATTTTGACCCTAAACCCAAAATTTGACCCAAAAGCCTAATTTTGATCCTAAACCCTAATTTTAACACAGAACCCTAATTTTGACCCGAAACCCTATTTTAAACTCAAATCCCTATTTCAAACCCTAAAACCTAATTTTGACCCGAAACCCTAAATCTGACCCAGAACCCTAATTTTGACCCGAAACCCTAATGTTAAACCAAAACCTTAATTCTAATCCTATTTTTGACCCAAAACCCCATTTTTAACTCAAAACCTTAATTCAAACCCTAAACTCTAATTTTAACCCGAAACCCTGATTTGTACCCAATACCCAAATTTTAACCCAAAACCCTAATTTTAACGCAAATCCCTAATTTTGACCCAAAACCATAATAAAAAAACTACAATTTTGACCCTAAACCCTAAATTTGACACAACCCTAATTTTGATCTGAAACCATAATTTTAACTCAAAACCCTAATTCAAACCCTATTTTGACCGAAACACTATTTTTAACTCAAAACCCTAATTCAAACCCTAAACCCTAATTTTGACCCAAAACCATAATTCTAACCCTATTTTATTTTTGACCCAAACCCATATTTTAAAGTCAAAACCATATTTCAAACCCTAAACCCTAATTTTGTCACGAAACCCTAATTCTAACCTTAAAGCCCGATTTTGACCCTAAACCCTAATTTTGACCCTAAACCATAATTTTGACCCGAAACCCTAAATTTTGACCCAAAACCTATTTTTAACTCAAAACCCTAATTCAAACCCTAAACCCTAATTTTGACCCGAAACCTAAAATTTGACCCAAAAACCTAATTTTCATCCAAAACCATAATTTAAACCTAAACCCTAATTTTAACCCAAAACCCAAATTTAAACTCAAATCCCTATTTCAAACCCTAAACCCTAATTTTGACCCTAAACCCTAAATCGACTCAAACCCTAATTTTGACCAAACCCTAATTTGAAACCAAACCCCTAATTCTAATCCTATTTTTGACCCAAAACCCTATTTTTAACTCAAAACCTTAATTCAAACCCTAAACTCTAATTTTGATCCAAAACCCTAATTTGGACCCAAGACCAAAATTTGACCCAAAACCATAATTGTGATCCGAAACACTAATTTTAACCCAAAACCCTAATTCTAACCCTATTTTGACCCAAAACCCTATTTTTAACTCAAAACCCTAATTCAAATCCTAAACCCAAATTTTGACTTAAAACCATATTCTTACCCTTTTTTGACGCAAAACTCTTTTAAACTCAAAACCCTAAACCCTAATTTGGACCCTAAACCCTAATTTGGACCCTAAACCCTAATTTGGACCCAAACCGTAATTTTACCCAACACCCTAATTCTAACCCTATTTTTGACCAAAAACCCTATTTAAAACTCAACCCCATTTCAAACCCTAAACCCTAATTTTGACCCGTAACCCTAATTTTAACCCAAAGGCTCTATTTTTGACCCAAAACCCTATTTTAAACTTAAAACCCTATTTAAAACCCTAAACCCTAACTTATATACTAAACCCAAAATTTGACCCAAAGCCCTAATTAGGACCCTATTTTATAACAAATATTTTAAAAAAAAAACCCTATTTCAAACCATATAACCGAAATTCCACCATGTACCCACATTTTGACCCAAAACCCTAATTTTGATCCTAAACCCTAATTTTAACACATAACCCTAATTTTGACCAAACCCTATTTTAAACTCAAATCCCTATTTCAAACCCTAAACCCTAATTTTGACCCTAAACCCTAAATCGACCCAAACCCTAATTTTGACCAAACCCTAATGTTAAACCAAAACCTTAATTCTAATCCTATTTTTGACCCAAAACCCCATCTTTAACTCAAAACCTTAATTCAAACCCTAAACTCTAATTTTAACCCAAAACCCTAATTTGTACCCAATACCCAAATTTTAACCCAAAACCCAAATTTTAACCGCAAAGCCGTAATTTTGACCCAAAACCCTATTTTAAACTGAAAACCCTAATTAAAACCCTAAACCCTATTTTTGATACTAAACCCTAATTTTAACCCGAAACCATAATTTTGACCCAAATCCATAATTTTGACTCCTAAACCCAAAATTTGACCCAAAAGCCTAATTTTGATCCTAAACCCTAATTTTAACACGTAACCCTAATTTTGACCAAACCCTATTTTAAACTCAAATCCCTATTTCAAACCCTAAACCCTAATTTTGACCCTAAACCCTAAATCGACCCTAACCCTAATTTTGACCAAAACCCTAATGTTAAACCAAAACCTTAATTCTAATCCTATTTTTGACCCAAAACCCCATCTTTAACTCAAAACCTTAATTCAAACCCTAAACTCTAATTTTAACCCAAAACCCTAATTTGTACCCAATACCCAAATTTTAACCCAAAACCCAAATTTTAACGCAAAGCCCTAATTTTGACCCAAAACCCTATTTTAAACTAAATTTAAAACCCTAAACCCTAATTTTAACCAACCATATTTTGACCCAAAGCCCTTTTTGACTCAAACCCAAAAGCCTAATTTTGATCCTAAACCCTAATTTTAACACGTAACCCTATTTGACCAAACCCTATTTTAAACTCAAACCCTATTTCAAACCCTAAACCCTAATTTTGACCAAACCCTAAATCACCTTAACCCTAATTTTGACCAAACCCTATGTTAAACCAAAACCTTAATTCTAATCCTATTTTTGACCCAAAACCCCATTTTTAACTCAAAACCTTAATTCAAACCCTAAACTCTAATTTTAACCCAAACCCTAATTTGTACCCAATACCCAAATTTTAACCCAAAACCCTAATTTTAACGCAAATCCCTAATTTTGACCCAAAACCATAATAAAAACTCCATTTGACCCTAAACCCTAAATTTGACATAACCCTAATTTTGATCTCAAAACCATAATTTTAACTCAAAACAATTATTCAAACCCTATTTTGACCCAAAACACTATTTTTAACTCAAAACCCTAATTCAAACCCTAAACCCTAATTTTGACCCAAAACCATAATTCTAACCCTATTTTATTTTTGACCCAAACCCAGATTTTAAAGTCAAAACCATATTTCAAACCCTAAACCCTAATTTTGTCACGAAACCCTAATTCTAACCTTAAAGCCTGATTTTGACCCTAAACCCTAAATTTGTCCCAAAACCCCAATTTTGACCCGAAACCCTATTTTTAACTCAAAACCCTAATTCAAACCCTAAACCCTAATTTTGACCCTAAACCCAAAACTTGACCCAAAACCTAATTTTGATCCAAAACCATAATTTAAACCAAAACCCTAATACTGACCCGAAACCCTAATTTAAACTCCAATCCCTATTTCAAACCCTAAACCCTAATTTTGACCCTAAACCCTAAATCTGACTCAGAACCCTAATTTTGACCCGAAACCCTAATTTGAAACCAAACCCCTAATTCTAATCCTATTTTTGACCCAAAACCCTATTTTTAACTCAAAACCTTAATTCAAACCCTAAACTCTAATTTTGATCCAAAACCCTAATTTGGACCCAAGACCAAAATTTGACCCAAAACCATAATTGTGATCCGAAACACTAATTTTAACCCAAAACCCTAATTCTAACCCTATTTTGACCCAAAACCCTATTTTTAACTCAAAACCCTAATTCAAATCCTAAACCCAAATTTTGACTTAAAACCATATTCTTACCCTTTTTTGACGCAAAACTCTTTTAAACTCAAAACCCTAAACCCTAATTTGGACCCTAAACCCTAAATTTGACCTAACCCTTTATTTGGACCCAAACCGTAATTTTACCCAACACCCTAATTCTAACCCTATTTTTGACCCAAAACCCTATTTAAAACTCAACCCCATTTCAAACCCTAAACCCTAATTTTGACCCGTAACCCTAATTTTAACCCAAAGGCCCTATTTTTGACCCAAAACCCTATTTTAAACTTAAAACCCTATTTTAAACCCTAAACCCTAACTTATATACTAAACCCAAAATTTGACCCAAAGCCCTAATTAGGACCCTATTTTATACCCAATATTTTAAACACAAAACCCTATTTCAAACCCTAAACCCTAATTTCAACCATGAACCCAAAAATTGACCCAAAAGCCTAATTTTGATCCTAAACCCTAATTTTAACACAGAACCCTAATTTTGACCAAACCCTATTTTAAACTCAAATCCCTATTTCAAACCCTAAACCCTAATTTTGACCCTAAACCCTAAATCCGACCTTAACCCTAATTTTGACCAAACCCTAATGTTAAACCAAAACCTTAATTCTAATCCTATTTTTGACCCAAAACCCCATCTTTAACTCAAAACCTTAATTCAAACCCTAAACTCTAATTTTAACCCGAAACCCTAATTTGTACCCAATACCCAAATTTTAACCCAAAACCCAAATTTTAACCGCAAAGCCCTAATTTTGACCCAAAACCCTATTTTAAACTGAAAACCCTAATTAAAACCCTAAACCCTATTTTTGATACTAAACCCTAATTTTAACCCGAAACCATAATTTTGACCCAAAGCCCTAATTTTGACCCTAAACCCAAAATTTGACCCAAAAGCCTAATTTTGATCCTAAACCCTAATTTTAACACATAACCATAATTTTGACCAAACCCTATTTTAAACTCAAATCCCTATTTCAAACCCTAAACCCTAATTTTGACCCTAAACCCTAAATCGACCTTAACCCTAATTTTGACCCGAAACCCTATTGTTAAACCAAAACCTTAATTCTAATCCTATTTTTGACCCAAAACCCCATTTTTAACTCAACACCTTAATTCAAACCCTAAACTCTAATTTTAACCCGAAACCCTAATTTGTACCCAATACCCAAATTTTAACCCAAAACCCTAATTTTAACGCAAATCCCTAATTTTGACCCAAAACCATAATAAAAAACTACAATTTTGACCGTAAACCCTAAATTTGACACAGAACCCTAATTTTGATCTGAAACCATAATTTTAACTCAAAACCCTAATTCAAACCCTATTTTGACCCAAAACACTATTTTTAACTCAAAACCCTAATTCAAACCCTAAACCCTAATTTTGACCCAAAACCATAATTCTAACCCTATTTTATTTTTGACCCAAACCCATATTTTAAAGTCAAAACCATATTTCAAACCCTAAACCCTAATTTTGTCACGAAACCCTAATTCTAACCTTAAAGCCTGATTTTGACCCTAAACCCTAAATTTGTCCCAAAACCCTATTTTTGACCAAACCCTAAATTTTGACCAAACCCTATTTTTAACTCAAAACCCTAATTCAAACCCTAAACCCTAATTTTGACCCTAAACCCAAAACTTGACCCAAAAACCTAATTTTGACCCAAAACCATAATTTAAACCCAGAACACTAATTTTGACCCGAAACCCAAATTTAAACTCAAATCCCTATTTCAAACCCTAAACCCTAATTTTGAACCTAAACCCTAAATCTGACTCAGAACCCTAATTTTGACCCGAAACCCTAATTTGAAACCAAACCCCTAATTCTAATCCTATTTTTGACCCAAAACCCTATTTTTAACTCAAAACCTTAATTCAAACCCTAAACTCTAATTTTGATCCAAAACCCTAATTTGGACCCAAGACCAAAATTTGACCCAAAACCATAATTGTGATCCGAAACACTAATTTTAACCCAAAACCCTAATTCTAACCCTATTTTGACCCAAAACCCTATTTTTAACTCAAAACCCTAATTCAAATCCTAAACCCAAATTTTGACTTAAAACCATATTCTTACCCTTTTTTTGACGCAAAACTCTTTTAAACTCAAAACCCTAAACCCTAATTTGGACCCTAAACCCTAAATTTGACCCCGACCCCTTATTTGGACCCAAACCGTAATTTTTCCCAACACCCTACTTCTAACCCTATTTTTGACCCAAAACCCTATTTAAAACTCAACCCCATTTCAAACCCTAAACCCTAATTTTGACCCAGAACCCTAATTTTAACCCAGTGCCCTATTTTTGACCCAAAACCCTATTTTAAACTTAAAACCCTATTTAAAACCCTAAACCCTAACTTATATACTAAACCCAAAATTTGACCCAAAGCCCTAATTAGGACCCTATTTTATACCCAATATTTTAAACACAAAACCCTATTTCAAACCCTAAACCCTAATTTCAACCATGAACCCAAAAATTGACCCAAAAGCCTAATTTTGATCCTAAACCCTAATTTTGACACAGAACCCTAATTTTGACCAAAAACCCTATTTTTAAACTCAAATCCCTATTTCAAACCCTAAACCCTAATTTTGACCCTAAACCCTAAATCGACCCAAACCCTAATTTTGACCAAAACCCTAATGTTAAACCAAAACCTTAATTCTAATCCTATTTTTGACCCAAAACCCCATCTTTAACTCAAAACCTTAATTCAAACCCTAAACTCTAATTTTAACCCGAAACCCTAATTTGTACCCAATACCCAAATTTTAACCCAAAACCCAAATTTTAACCGCAAAGCCCTAATTTTGACCCAAAACCCTATTTTAAACTGAAAACCCTAATTAAAACCCTAAACCCTATTTTTGATACTAAACCCTAATTTTAACCCGAAACCATAATTTTGACCCAAAGCCCTAATTTTGACTCCTAAACCCAAAATTTGACCCAAAAGCCTAATTTTGATCCTAAACCCTAATTTTAACACGAACCCCTAATTTTGACCAAAACCCTATTTTAAACTCAAATCCCTATTTCAAACCCTAAACCCTAATTTTGACCCTAAACCCTAAATCGACCTTAACCCTAATTTTGACCAAAACCCTAATGTTAAACCAAAACCTTAATTCTAATCCTATTTTTGACCCAAAACCCCATTTTTAACTCAACACCTTAATTCAAACCCTAAACTCTAATTTTAACCCGAAACCCTAATTTGTACCCAATACCCAAATTTTAACCCAAAACCCTAATTTTAACGCAAATCCCTAATTTTGACCCAAAACCATAATAAAAAACTACAATTTTGACCCTAAACCCTAAATTTGACACAGAACCCTAATTTTGATCTGAAACCATAATTTTAACTCAAAACCCTAATTCAAACCCTATTTTGACCCAAAACACTATTTTTAACTCAAAACCCTAATTCAAACCCTAAACCCTAATTTTGACCCAAAACCATAATTCTAACCCTATTTTATTTTTGACCCAAACCCATATTTTAAAGTCAAAACCATATTTCAAACCCTAAACCCTAATTTTGTCACGAAACCCTAATTCTAACCTTAAAGCCTGATTTTGACCATAAACCCTAAATTTGTCCCAAAACCCTAATTTTGACCCGAAACCCAAAATGTTGACCAAAACCCTATTTTTAACTCAAAACCCTAATTCAAACCCTAAACCCTAATTTTGACCCTAAACCCAAAATCTTGACCCAAAACCTAATTTTGACCCAAAACCATAATTTAAACCCAGAACCCTAATTTTGACCAAAAACCCAAATTTAAACTCAAATCCCTATTTCAAACCCTAAACCCTAATTTTGACCCTAAACCCTAAATCGACTCGAACCCTAATTTTGACCAAAACCCTAATTTGAAACCAAACCCCTAATTCTAATCCTATTTTTGACCCAAAACCCTATTTTTAACTCAAAACCTTAATTCAAACCCTAAACTCTAATTTTGATCCAAAACCCTAATTTGGACCCAAGACCAAAATTTGACCCAAAACCATAATTGTGATCCGAAACACTAATTTTAACCCAAAACCCTAATTCTAACCCTATTTTGACCCAAAACCCTATTTTTAACTCAAAACCCTAATTCAAATCCTAAACCCAAATTTTGACTTAAAACCATATTCTTACCCTTTTTTGACGCAAAACTCTTTTAAACTCAAAACCCTAAACCCTAATTTGGACCCTAAACCCTAAATTTGACCCAGAACCCTTATTTGGACCCAAACCGTAATTTTACCCAACACCCTAATTCTAACCCTATTTTTGACCCAAAACCCTATTTAAAACTCAACCCCATTTCAAACCCTAAACCCTAATTTTGACCCAGAACCCTAATTTTAACCCAGTGCCGTATTTTTGACCCAAAACCCTATTTTAAACTTAAAACCCTATTTAAAACCCTAAACCCTAACATATATACTAAACCCAAAATTTGACCCAAAGCCCTAATTAGGACCCTATTTTATACCCAATATTTTAAACACAAAACCCTATTTCAAACCCTAAACCCTAATTTCAACCATGAACCCAAAAATTGACCCAAAAGCCTAATTTTGATCCTAAACCCTAATTTTAACACAGAACCCTAATTTTGACCAAACCCTATTTTAAACTCAAATCCCTATTTCAAACCCTAAACCCTAATTTTGACCCTAAACCCTAAATCGACCCAAACCCTAATTTTGACCAAAACCCTAATGTTAAACCAAAACCTTAATTCTAATCCTATTTTTGACCCAAAACCCCATCTTTAACTCAAAACCTTAATTCAAACCCTAAACTCTAATTTTAACCCAAACCCTAATTTGTACCCAATACCCAAATTTTAACCCAAAACCCAAATTTTAACCGCAAAGCCCTAATTTTGACCCAAAACCCTATTTTAAACTGAAAACCCTAATTAAAACCCTAAACCCTATTTTTGATACTAAACCCTAATTTTAACCCGAAACCATAATTTTGACCCAAAGCCCTAATTTTGACCCTAAACCCAAAATTTGACCCAAAAGCCTAATTTTGATCCTAAACCCTAATTTTAACACAGAACCCTAATTTTGACCCGAAACCCTATTTTAAACTCAAATCCCTATTTCAAACCCTAAACCCTAATTTGAACCCTAAACCCGAAATCGACCTAACCCTAATTTTGACCAAAACCCTAATGTTAAACCAAAACCTTAATTCTAATTCTATTTTTGACCCAAAACCCTATTTTAAACTCAAAACCTTAATTCAAACCCTAAACTCTAATTTTAACCCGAAACCCTAATTTGTACCCAATACCCAAATTTTAACCCAAAACCCTAATTTTAACGCAAATCCCTAATTTTGACCCAAAACCATAATAAAAAACTCCAATTTTGACCCTAAACCCTAAATTTGACACAGAACCCTAATTTTGATCGGAAAACCCTAATTTTAACTCAAAACCCTAATTCAAACCCTATTTTGACCCAAAACACTATTTTTAACTCAAAACCCTAATTCAAACCCTAAACCCTAATTTTGACCCAAAACCATAATTCTAACCCTATTTTATTTTTGACCCAAACCCATATTTTAAAGTCAAAACCATATTTCAAACCCTAAACCCTAATTTTGTCACGAAACCCTAATTCTAACCTTAAAGCCTGATTTTGACCCTAAACCCTAAATTTGTCCCAAAACCCTAATTTTGACCCGAAACCCTCAATTTTGACCAAAACCCTATTTTTAACTCAAAACCCTAATTCAAACCCTAAACCCTAATTTTGACCCTAAACCCAAAACTTGACCCAAAACCTAATTTTGACCCAAAACCATAATTTAAACCCAAACCCTAATTATCACCTTAAACCCAAATTTTTACTCAAATCCCTATTTCTTACCCTAAACCCTAATTTTGACCCGAAACCCTAAATCACTCAAACCCTAATTTTGACCCGAAACCCTAATTTGAAACCAAACCCCTAATTCTAATCCTATTTTTGACCCAAAACCCTATTTTTAACTCAAAACCTTAATTCAAACCCTAAACTCTAATTTTGATCCAAAACCCTAATTTGGACCCAAGACCAAAATTTGACCCAAAACCATAATTGTGATCCGAAACACTAATTTTAACCCAAAACCCTAATTCTAACCCTATTTTGACCCAAAACCCTATTTTTAACTCAAAACCCTAATTCAAATCCTAAACCCAAATTTTGACTTAAAACCATATTCTTACCCTTTTTTGACGCAAAACTCTTTTAAACTCAAAACCCTAAACCCTAATTTGGACCCTAAACCCTAAATTTGACCCAGAACCCTTATTTGGACCCAAACCGTAATTTTACCCAACACCCTAATTCTAACCCTATTTTTGACCCAAAACCCTATTTAAAACTCAACCCCATTTCAAACCCTAAACCCTAATTTTGACCCAGAACCCTAATTTTAACCCAGTGCCCTATTTTTGACCCAAAACCCTATTTTAAACTTAAAACCCTATTTAAAACCCTAAACCCTAACTTATATACTAAACCCAAAATTTGACCCAAAGCCCTAATTAGGACCCTATTTTATACCCAATATTTTAAACACAAAACCCTATTTCAAACCCTAAACCCTAATTTCAACCATGAACCCAAAAATTGACCCAAAAGCCTAATTTTGATCCTAAACCCTAATTTTAACACAGAACCCTAATTTTGACCCGAAACCCTATTTTAAACTCAAATCCCTATTTCAAACCCTAAACCCTAATTTTGACCCTAAACCCTAAATCTGACCCAGAACCCTAATTTTGACCCGAAACCCTAATGTTAAACCAAAACCTTAATTCTAATCCTATTTTTGACCCAAAACCCCATCTTTAACTCAAAACCTTAATTCAAACCCTAAACTCTAATTTTAACCCGAAACCCTAATTTGTACCCAATACCCAAATTTTAACCCAAAACCCAAATTTTAACCGCAAAGCCCTAATTTTGACCCAAAACCCTATTTTAAACTGTAAAACCTAATTAAAACCCTAAACCCTATTTTTTATACTAAACACTATTTTTATACATAAACCATAATTTTGACCCAAAGACCTAATTTTGACCCTAAACCCAAAATTTGACCCAAAAGCCTAATTTTGATCCTAAACCCTAATTTTAACACGTAACCCTAATTTTGACCAAAACCCTATTTTAAACTCAAATCCCTATTTCAAACCCTAAACCCTAATTTTGACCCTAAACCCTAAATCGACCCAACCCTAATTTTGACCAAAACCCTAATGTTAAACCAAAACCTTAATTCTAATCCTATTTTTGACCCAAACCCCCATTTTTAACTCAAAACCTTAATTCAAACCCTAAACTCTAATTTTAACCCGAAACCCTAATTTGTACCCGATACCCAAATTTTAACCCAAAACCCTAATTTTAACGCAAATCCCTAATTTTGACCCAAAACCATAATAAAAAACTCCAATTTTGACCCTAAACCCTAAATTTGACACAAACCCTAATTTTGATCTCAAACCATAATTTTAACTCAAAACCCTAATTCAAACCCTATTTTGACCCAAAACACTATTTTTAACTCAAAACCCTAATTCAAACCCCTAAACCCTAATTTTGACCCAAAACCATAATTCTAACCCTATTTTATTTTTGACCCAAACCCATATTTTAAAGTCAAAACCATATTTCAAACCCTAAACCCTAATTTTGTCACGAAACCCTAATTCTAACCTTAAAGCCTGATTTTGACCCTAAACCCTAAATTTGTCCCAAAACCCTAATTTTGACCCGAAACCCTAAATTTTGACCCGAAACCCTATTTTTAACTCAAAACCCTAATTCAAACCCTAAACCCTAATTTTGACCCTAAACCCAAAATTTGACCCAAAAACCTAATTTTGACCGAAAACCATAATTTAAACCCAGAACCCTAATTTTGACCCGAAACCCAAATTTAAACTCAAATCCCTATTTCAAACCCTAAACCCTAATTTTGACCCTAAACCCTAAATCTGACTCAGAACCCTAATTTTGACCCGAAACCCTAATTTGAAACCAAACCCCTAATTCTAATCCTATTTTTGACCCAAAACCCTATTTTTAACTCAAAACCTTAATTCAAACCCTAAACTCTAATTTTGATCCAAAACCCTAATTTGGACCCAAGACCAAAATTTGACCCAAAACCATAATTGTGATCCGAAACACTAATTTTAACCCAAAACCCTAATTCTAACCCTATTTTGACCCAAAACCCTATTTTTAACTCAAAACCCTAATTCAAATCCTAAACCCAAATTTTGACTTAAAACCATATTCTTACCCTTTTTTGACGCAAAACTCTTTTAAACTCAAAACCCTAAACCCTAATTTGGACCCTAAACCCTAAATTTGACCCAGAACCCTTATTTGGACCCAAACCGTAATTTTACCCAACACCCTGATTCTAACCCTATTTTTGACCCAAAACCCTATTTAAAACTCAACCCCATTTCAAACCCTAAACCCTAATTTTGACACAGAACCCTAATTTTAACCCAGTGCCCTATTTTTGACCCAAAACCCTATTTTAAACTTAAAACCCTATTTTAAACCCTAAACCCTAACTTAAATACTAAACCCAAAATTTGACCCAAAGCCCTAATTAGGACCCTATTTTATACCCAATATTTTAAACACAAAACCCTATTTCAAACCCTAAACCCTAATTTCAACCATGAACCCAAAAATTGACCCAAAAGCCTAATTTTGATCCTAAACCCTAATTTTAACACACACCTAATGTTGACCAGAAACCCTATTTTAATCTCAAATCCCTATTTCAAACCCTAAACCCTAATTTTGACCCTAAACCCTAAATCGACCCGAACCCTAATTTTGACCAAACCCTAATGTTAAACCAAAACCTTAATTCTAATCCTATTTTTGACCCAAAACCCCATCTTTAACTCAAAACCTTAATTCAAACCCTAAACTCTAATTTTAACCCGAAACCCTAATTTGTACCCAATACCCAAATTTTAACCCAAAACCCAAATTTTAACCGCAAAGCCCTAATTTTGACCCAAAACCCTATTTTAAACTGAAAACCCTAATTAAAACCCTAAACCCTATTTTTGATACTAAACCCTAATTTTAACCCGAAACCATAATTTTGACCCAAAGCCCTAATTTTGACCCTAAACCCAAAATTTGACCCAAAAGCCTAATTTTGATCCTAAACCCTAATTTTAACACAACCCAAATTTTGACCCGAAAGACTATTTTATACTCAAATCCCTATTTAAAACCCTAAAACCTAATTTTGACCCTAAACCCTAAATCGACCCGTAACCCTAATTTTGACCAAAACCCTTATGTTAAACCAAAACCCTAATTCTAATCCTATTTTTGACCCAAAACCCTATTTTTAACTCAAAACCTTAATTCAAACTCTAAACTCTAATTTTAACCCAAAACCCTAATTTGTACCCAATACCCAAATTTTAACCCAAAACTCTAATTTGAACGCAAATCCCTAATTTTGTCCCAAAACCATAATAAAAACTCCAATTTTGACCCTAAACCCTAAATTTGACACGGAACCCTAATTTTGATCTCAAACCATAATTTTAACCCAAAACCCTAATTCTAACCCTATTTTTGACCCTAAACACTAAATTTAACCCAAAACCCTAATTCAAACCCTAAACCCTAATTTTGAACCAAAAACCATAATTCTAACCCTATTTTATTTTTGACCCATACCCATATTTTAAAGTCAAAACCATATTTCAAACCCTAAACCCTAATTTTGTCACGAAACCCTAATTCTAACCTTAAACCCTGATTTTGACCCTAAACCCTAAATTTGTCCCAAAACCCTAATTTTGACCTGAAACCCTATTTTTAACTCAAAACCCTAATTCAAACCCTAAACCCAAAATTTGACCCCCCAAAAACCTAATTTTGATCCAAAACCATAATTTAAACCCAGAATCCTAATTTTGACCCAAAACCCTAATTTAAAATCAAATCCCTATTTCAAACCCTAAACCCTAATTTTGACCCTAAACCCTAAATCTGACTCAACCCTAATTTTGACCCAAAACCCTAATTTGAAACCAAACCCCTAATTTTAATCCTATTTTTGACCCAAAACCCTATTTTTAACTCAAAACCTTAATTCAAACCCTAAACTCTAATTTTGATCCAAAACCCTAATTTGGACCCAAGACCAAAATTTGACCCAAAACCATAATTGTGATCCAAAACACTAATTTTAACCCAAAACCCTAATTCTAACCTATTTTGACCCAAAACCCTATTTTTAACTCAAAACCCTAATTCAAATCCTAAACCCAAATTTTGACTTAAAACCATATTCTTACCCTTTTTTTGACGAAAACCTTTTAAACTCAAAACCCTAAACCCTAATTTGGACCCTAAACCCTAAATTTGACCTAAACCCTTATTTGGACCCAAACCGTAATTTTACCCAACACCCTAATTCTAACCCTATTTTTGACCCAAAACCCTATTTAAAACTCAACCCCATTTCAAACCCTAAACCCTAATTTTGACCCAGAACCCTAATTTTAACCCAGTGCCCTATTTTTGACCCAAAACCCGATTTTAAACTTAAAACCCTATTTTAAACCCTAAACCCTAACTTATATACTAAACCCAAAATTTGACCCAAAGCCCTAATTAGGACCCTATTTTATACCCAATATTTTAAACACAAAACCCTATTTCAAACCCTAAACCCTAATTTCGACCCATGAACCCAAAAATTGACCCAAAAGCCTAATTTTGATCCTAAACCCTAATTTTAACACAACCCTAATTTTGACCCAAACCCTATTTTAAACTCAAATCCCTATTTCAAACCCTAAACCCTAATTTTGACCCTAAACCCTAAATCGACCCAACCCTAATTTTGACCCAAATAATCAAACCTATTTAAACCCAAAACCTTAATTCTAATCCTATTTTTTGACCCAAAACCCCATTTTTAACTCAAACCCCTTAATTCAAACCCTATAAACTCTAATTTTAACCCGAAACCCTAATTTGTACCCAAACCCAAATTTTACCCAAAACCCTAATTTTGACCCTCCCTAATTTTGACCCAAAACCCTAATTTAATAAAAACCTAATTTTGACCCTAAACCTAAATTTGACTCAAATCCCTAATTTAGACCCTAAACCCTAATTTTGACTTAAACCTAAAACCCTAATTTTGACCCTATTTTTGACCAAAACTAATTTATTTTTTGACTCAAAACCCTAAACTCAAAACCTAATTTACCCTAAACCTAATTTTGACCCAAATTTTACCCAAACCCTAATTTTTACCTAAACCCTAATTTTAACCCCTATTTTTTAAAATCAAAACCATATTTCAAACCCTAAACCCTAATTTTGTCCCAAAACCCTAATTCTAACCTTTTAAACCTAATTTTGAAACTCAAAACCCTAAATTTGTCCCAAACCCTAATTTTGACCCAAAACCCTAAATTTTACCAAACCCTATTTTTTTTTGACCCAAACCCTATTTTAAACCAAACTAATTTTAAACCCATTTCCTAAACCCTAATTTTGACCCCATAATTAACCTAAATTTTGACCCAAAACCCTAATTTTAAACCCAAACCCTAATTTTCAAACCCTAAACCCTAAATTTGACCTAAACCCTAATTTTAAACCTAAAATAATCAAACCTAAACCCTAATTTTGACCCCAATTTAAACCCAAACCCTAATTTAAAACCCTAATTTTACCCAAACCTCCAACCCTAAAACCTAATTTTGACCCCCTAATTTGAAACCAAACCCCTAATTCTAATCCTATTTTTGACCCAAAACCCTATTTTTAACTCAAAACCTTAATTCAAACCCTAAACTCTAATTTTGATCCAAAACCCTAATTTGGACCCAAGACCAAAATTTGACCCAAAACCATAATTGTGATCCGAAACACTAATTTTAACCCAAAACCCTAATTCTAACCCTATTTTGACCCAAAACCCTATTTTTAACTCAAAACCCTAATTCAAATACTAAACCCAAATTTTGACTTAAAACCATATTCTTACCCTTTTTTTGTCGCAAAACCCTTTTAAACTCAAAACCCTAAACCCTAATTTGGACCCTAAACCCTAAATTTGACCCAGAACCCTTATTTGGACCCAAACCGTAATTTTACCCAACACCCTAATTCTAACCCTATTTTTGACCCAAAACCCTATTTAAAACTCAACCAGATTTCAAACCCTTAACCCTAATTTTGACCCTAAACCTAATTTTAACCCAGTGCCCTATTTTTGACCCAAAACCCGATTTTAAACTTAAAACCCTATTTTAAACCCTAAACCCTAACTTATATACTAAACCCAAAATTTGACCCAAAGCCCTAATTAGGACCCTATTTTATACCCAATATTTTAAACACAAAACCCTATTTCAAACCCTAAACCCTAATTTCAACCATGAACCCAAAAATTGACCCAAAAGCCTAATTTTGATCCTAAACCCTAATTTTAACACAACCCTAATTTTGACCCGAAACCCTATTTTAAACTCAAATCCCTATTTCAAACCCTAAACCCTAATTTTGACCCTAAACCCTAAATCTGACCCAGAACCCTAATTTTGACCCGAAACCCTAATGTCAAACCAAAACCTTAATTCTAATCCTATTTTTGACCCAAAACCCCATCTTTAACTCAAAACCTTAATTCAAACCCTAAACTCTAATTTTAACCCGAAACCCTAATTTGTACCCAATACCCAAATTTTAACCCAAAACCCAAATTTTAACCTCAAAGCCCTAATTTTGACCCAAAACCCTATTTTAAACTGAAAACCCTAATTAAAACCCTAAACCCTATTTTTGATACTAAACCCTAATTTTAACCCGAAACCATAATTTTGACCCAAAGCCCTAATTTTGACCCTAAACCCAAAATTTGACCCAAAAGCCTAATTTTGATCCTAAACCCTAATTTTAACACAGAACCCTAATTTTGACCCGAAACCCTATTTTAAACTCAAATCCCTATTTCAAACCCTAAACCCTAATTTTGACCCTAAACCCTAAATCTGACCCAGAACCCTAATTTTGACCCGAAACCCTATTGTTAAACCAAAACCTTAATTCTAATCCTATTTTTGACCCAAAACCCCATTTTTAACTCAACACCTTAATTCAAACCCTAAACTCTAATTTTAACCCGAAACCCTAATTTTTACCCAATACCCAAATTTTAACCCAAAACCCTAATTTTAACGCAAATCCCTAATTTTGACCCAAACCCATAATAAAAAACTCCAATTTTGACCCTAAACCCTAAATTTGACACAGAACCCTAATTTTGATCTGAAACCATAATTTTAACTCAAAACCCTAATTCAAACCCTATTTTGACCCAAAACACTATTTTTAACTCAAAACCCTAATTCAAACCCTAAACCCTAATTTTGACCCAAAACCATAATTCTAACCCTATTTTATTTTTGACCCAAACCCATATTTTAAAGTCAAAACCATATTTCAAACCCTAAACCCTAATTTTGTCACGAAACCCTAATTCTAACCTTAAAGCCTGATTTTGACCCTAAACCCTAAATTTGTCCCAAAACCCTAATTTTGACCCGAAACCCTAAATTTTGACCCGAAACCCTATTTTTAACTCAAAACCCTAATTCAAACCCTAAACCCTAATTTTGACCCTAAACCCAAATCTTGACCCAAAAACCTAATTTTGACCCAAAACCATAATTTAAACCCAGAACCCTAATTTTGACCCGAAACCCAAATTTAAACTCAAATCCCTATTTCAAACCCTAAACCCTAATTTTGACCCTAAACCCTAAATCGACTCAAACCCTAATTTTGACCCGAAACCCTAATTTGAAACCAAACCCTTAATTCTAATCCTATTTTTGACCCAAAACCCTATTTTTAACTCAAAACCTTAATTCAAACCCTAAACTCTAATTTTGATCCAAAACCCTAATTTGGACCCAAGACCAAAATTTGACCCAAAACCATAATTGTGATCCGAAACACTAATTTTAACCCAAAACCCTAATTCTAACCCTATTTTGACCCAAAACCCTATTTTTAACTCAAAACCCTAATTCAAATCCTAAACCCAAATTTTGACTTAAAACCATATTCTTACCCTTTTTTGACGCAAAACTCTTTTAAACTCAAAACCCTAAACCCTAATTTGGACCCTAATACCTAAATTTGACCCAGAACCCTTATTTGGACCCAAACCGTAATTTTACCCAACACCCTAATTCTAACCCTATTTTTGACCCAAAACCCTATTTAAAACTCAACCCCATTTCAAACCCTAAACCCTAATTTTGACCCAGAACCCTAATTTTAACCCAGTGCCGTATTTTTGACCCAAAACCCTATTTTAAACTTAAAACCCTATTTAAAACCCTAAACCCTAACATATATACTAAACCCAAAATTTGACCCAAAGCCCTAATTAGGACCCTATTTTATACCCAATATTTTAAACACAAAACCCTATTTCAAACCCTAAACCCTAATTTCAACCATGAACCCAAAAATTGACCCAAAAGCCTAATTTTGATCCTAAACCCTAATTTTAACACAACCCTAATTTTGACCCGAAACCCTATTTTAAACTCAAATCCCTATTTCAAACCCTAAACCCTAATTTTGACCCTAAACCCTAAATCTGACCCAGAACCCTAATTTTGACCCGAAACCCTAATGTTAAACCAAAACCTTAATTCTAATCCTATTTTTGACCCAAAACCCCATCTTTAACTCAAAACCTTAATTCAAACCCTAAACTCTAATTTTAACCCGAAACCCTAATTTGTACCCAATACCCAAATTTTAACCCAAAACCCAAATTTTAACCGCAAAGCCCTAATTTTGACCCAAAACCCTATTTTAAACTGAAAACCCAAATTAAAACCCAAAACCCTATTTTTGATACTAAACCTTAATTTTAACCTGAAACCATAATTTTGACCCAAAGCCCTAATTTTGACCCTAAACCCAAAATTTGACCCAAAAGCCTAATTTTGATCCTAAACCCTAATTTTAACACAGAACCCTAATTTTGACCCGAAACCCTATTTTAAACTCAAATCCCTATTTCAAACCCTAAACCCTAATTTTGACCCTAAACCCTAAATCTGACCCAGAACCCTAATTTTGACCCGAAACCCTATTGTTAAACCAAAACCTTAATTCTAATCCTATTTTTGACCCAAAACCCCATTTTTAACTCAAAACCTTAATTCAAACCCTAAACTCTAATTTTAACCCGAAACCCTAATTTGTACCCAATACCCAAATTTTAACCCAAAACCCTAATTTTAACGCAAATCCCTAATTTTGACCCAAAACCATAATAAAAAACTCCAATTTTGACCCTAAACCCTAAATTTGACACAGAACCCTAATTTTGATCTGAAACCATAATTTTAACTCAAAACCCTAATTCAAACCCTATTTTGACCCAAAACACTATTTTTAACTCAAAACCCTAATTCAAACCCTAAACCCTAATTTTGACCCAAAACCATAATTCTAACCCTATTTTATTTTTGACCCAAACCCATATTTTAAAGTCAAAACCATATTTCAAACCCTAAACCCGAATTTTGTCACGAAACCCTAATTCTAGCCTTAAACCATGATTTTGACCCTAAACCCTAAATTTGTCCCAAAACCCTAATTTTGGCCCGAAACCCTAAATTTTGAATCGAAACCCTATTTTTAACTCAAAACCCTAATTCAAACCCTAAACCCTAATTTTGACCATAAACCCAAAATTTTACCCAAAAACCTAATTTTGATTCAAAACCATAATTTAAACCCAGAACCCTAATTTTGACCCGAAACCCAAATTTAAACTCAAATCCCTATTTCAAACCCTAAACCCTAATTTTGACCCTAAACCCTAAATCTGACTCAGAACCCTAATTTTGACCCGAAACCCTAATTTGAAACCAAACCCCTAATTCTAATCCTATTTTTGACCCAAAACCCTATTTTTAACTCAAAACCTTAATTCAAACCCTAAACTCTAATTTTGATCCAAAACCCTAATTTGGACCCAAGACCAAAATTTGACCCAAAACCATAATCGTGATCCAAAAACACTAATTTTAACCCAAAACCCTAATTCTAACCCTATTTTGACCCAAAACCCTATTTTTAACTCAAAACCCTAATTCAAATCCTAAACCCAAATTTTGACTTAAAACCATATTCTTACCCTTTTTTGACGCAAAACTCTTTTAAACTCAAAACCCTAAACCCTAATTTGGACCCTAAACCCTAAATTTGACCCAGAACCCTTATTTGGACCCAAACCGTAATTTTACCCAACACCCTAATTCTAACCCTATTTTTGACCCAAAACCCTATTTAAAACTCAACCCCATTTCAAACCCTAAACCCTAATTTTGACCCAGAACCCTAATTTTAACCCAGTGCCCTATTTTTGACCCAAAACCCTATTTTAAACTTAAAACCCTATTTTAAACCCTAAACCCTAACTTATATACTAAACCCAAAATTTGACCCAAAGCCCTAATTAGGACCCTATTTTATACCCAATATTTTAAACACAAAACCCTATTTCAAACCCTAAACCCTAATTTCAACCATGAACCCAAAAATTGACCCAAAAGCCTAATTTTGATCCTAAACCCTAATTTTAACACAACCCTAATTTTGACCCGAAACCCTATTTTAAACTCAAATCCCTATTTCAAACCCTAAACCCTAATTTTGACCCTAAACCCTAAATCTGACCCAGAACCCTAATTTTGACCCGAAACCCTAATGTTAAACCAAAACCTTAATTCTAATCCTATTTTTGACCCAAAACCCCATCTTTAACTCAAAACCTTAATTCAAACCCTAAACTCTAATTTTAACTCAAAACCCTAATTTGTACCCAATACCCAAATTTTAACCCAAAACCCAAATTTTAACATCAAAAGCCCTAATTTTGACCCAAAACCCTATTTTAAACTGAAAACCCAAATTAAAACCCAAAACCCTATTTTTGATACTAAACCTTAATTTTAACCTGAAACCATAATTTTGACCCAAAGCCCTAATTTTGACCCTAAACCCAAAATTTGACCCAAAAGCCTAATTTTGATCCTAAACCCTAATTTTAACACAGAACCCTAATTTTGACCAGAAACCCTTTTTTAAACTCAAATCCCTATTTCAAACCCTAAACCCTAATTTTGACCCTAAACCTAAATCGACCCCAAACCTAATTTTGACCCGAAACCCTAATGTTAAACCAAAACCTTAATTCTAATCCTATTTTTGACCCAAAACCCCATTTTTAACTCAAAACCTTAATTCAAACCCTAAACTCTAATTTTAACCCGAAACCCTAATTTGTACCCAATACCCAAATTTTAACCCAAAACCCTAATTTTAACGCAAATCCCTAATTTTGACCCAAAACCATAATAAAAAACTCCAATTTTGACCCTAAACCCTAAATTTGACACAGAACCCTAATTTTGATCTGAAACCATAATTTTAACTCAAAACCCTAATTCAAACCCTATTTTGACCCAAAACACTATTTTTAACTCAAAACCCTAATTCAAACCCTAAACCCTAATTTTGACCCAAAACCATAATTCTAACCCTATTTTATTTTTGACCCAAACCCATATTTTAAAGTCAAAACCATATTTCAAACCCTAAACCCTAATTTTGTCACGAAACCCTAATTCTAACCTTAAAGCCTGATTTTGACCCAAAACCCTAATTTTGACCCGAAACCCTATTTTTAACTCAAAACCCTAATTCAAACCCTAAACCCTAATTTTGACCCTAAACCCAAAACTTGACCCAAAAACCTAATTTTGACCCAAAACCATAATTTAAACCCAGAACCCTAATTTTGACCCGAAACCCAAATTTAAACTCAAATCCCTATTTCAAACCCTAAACCCTAATTTTGACCCTAAACCCTAAATCTGACTCAGAACCCTAATTTTGACCCGAAACCCTAATTTGAAACCAAACCCCTAATTCTAATCCTATTTTTGACCCAAAACCCTATTTTTAACTCAAAACCTTAATTCAAACCCTAAACTCTAATTTTGATCCAAAACCCTAATTTGGACCCAAGACCAAAATTTGACCCAAAACCATAATCGTGATCCGAAACACTAATTTTAACCCAAAACCCTAATTCTAACCCTATTTTGACCCAAAACCCTATTTTTAACTCAAAACCCTAATTCAAATCCTAAACCCAAATTTTGACTTAAAACCATATTCTTACCCTTTTTTTTTAGGAAAAACCCTTTTAAACTCAAAACCCTAAACCCTAATTTGGACCCTAAACCCTAAATTTGACCCAGAACCCTTATTTGGACCCAAACCGTAATTTTACCCAACACCCTATTTCTAACCCTATTTTTGACCCAAAACCCTATTTAAAACTCAACCCCATTTCAAACCCTAAACCCTAATTTTGACCCGAAACCCCTAATTTTAACCCAGTGCCCTATTTTTGACCCAAAACCCTATTTTAAACTTAAAACCCTATTTTAAACCCTAAACCCTAACTTATATACTAAACCCAAAATTTGACCCAAAGCCCTAATTAGGACCCTATTTTATACCCAATATTTTAAACACAAAACCCTATTTCAAACCCTAAACCCTAATTTCAACCATGAACCCAAAAATTGACCCAAAAGCCTAATTTTGATCCTAAACCCTAATTTTAACACAGAACCCTAATTTTGACCCGAAACCCTATTTTAAACTCAAATCCCTATTTCAAACCCTAAACCCTAATTTTGACCCTAAACCCTAAATCTGACCCAGAACCGTAATTTTGACCCGAAACCCTAATGTTAAACCAAAACCTTAATTCTAATCCTATTTTTGACCCAAAACCCCATCTTTAACTCAAAACCTTAATTCAAACCCTAAACTCTAATTTTAACCCGAAACCCTAATTTGTACCCAATACCCAAATTTTAACCCAAAACCCAAATTTTAACCTCAAAGCCCTAATTTTGACCCAAAACCCTATTTTAAACTGAAAACCCTAATTAAAACCCTAAACCCTATTTTTGATACTAAACCCTAATTTTAACCCGAAACCATAATTTTGACCCAAAGCCCTAATTTTGACCCTAAACCCAAAATTTGACCCAAAAGCCTAATTTTGATCCTAAACCCTAATTTTAACACAGAACCCTAATTTTGACCCGAAACCCTATTTTAAACTCAAATCCCTATTTCAAACCCTAAAACCTAATTTTGACCCGAAACCCTAAATCTGACCCAGAACCCTAATTTTGACCCGATACCCTAATGTTAAACCAAAACCTTAATTCTAATTCTATTTTTGACTCTAAACCCGATTTTTAACTCAAAACCTTAATTCAAACCCTAAACTCTAATTTTAACCCGAAACCCTAATTTGTACCCAATACCCAAATTTTAACCCAAAACCCTAATTTTAACGCAAATCCCTAATTTTGACCCAAAACCATAATAAAAAACTCCAATTTTGACCCTAAACCCTAAATTTGACACAGAACCCTAATTTTGATCTGAAACCATAATTTTAACTCAAAACCCTAATTCAAACCCTATTTTGACCCAAAACACTATTTTTAACTCAAAACCCTAATTCAAACCCTAAACCCTAATTTTGACCCAAAACCATAATTCTAACCCTATTTTATTTTTGACCCATACCCATATTTTAAAGTCAAAACCATATTTCAAACCCTAAACCCTAATTTTGTCACGAAACCCTAATTCTAACCTTAAAGCCTGATTTTGACCCTAAACCCTAAATTTGTCCCAAAACCCTAATTTTGACCCGAAACCCTAAATTTTGACCCGAAACCCTATTTTTAACTCAAAACCCTAATTCAAACCCTAAACCCTAATTTTGACCCTAAACCCAAATCTTGACCCAAAAACCTAATTTTGACCCAAAACCATAATTTAAACCCGAACCCTAATTTTGAACCAAAATCCTAATTTAAACTCAAATCCCTATTTCAAACCCTAAACCCTAATTTTGACCCTAAACCCTAAATCTGACTCAGAACCCTAATTTTGACCCGAAACCCTAATTTGAAACCAAACCCCTAATTCTAATCCTATTTTTGACCCAAAACCCTATTTTTAACTCAAAACCTTAATTCAAACCCTAAACTCTAATTTTGATCCAAAACCCTAATTTGGACCCAAGACCAAAATTTGACCCAAAACCATAATTGTGATCCGAAACACTAATTTTAACCCAAAACCCTAATTCTAACCCTATTTTGACCCAAAACCCTATTTTTAACTCAAAACCCTAATTCAAATCCTAAACCCAAATTTTGACTTAAAACCATATTCTTACCCTTTTTTGACGCAAAACTCTTTTTTAAACTCAAAACCCTAAACCCTAATTTGGACCCTAAACCCTAAATTTGACCCAGAACCCTTATTTGGACCCAAACCGTAATTTTACCCAACACCCTAATTCTAACCCTATTTTTGACCCAAAACCCTATTTAAAACTCAACCCCATTTCAAACCCTAAACCCTAATTTTGACACAGACCCTAATTTTAACCCAGTTGCCCTATTTTTGACCCAAAACCCTATTTTAAACTTAAAACCCTATTTAAAACCCTAAACCCTAACTTATATACTAAACCCAAAATTTGACCCAAAGCCCTAATTAGGACCCTATTTTATACCCAATATTTTAAACACAAAACCCTATTTCAAACCCTAAACCCTAATTTCAACCATGAACCCAAAAATTGACCCAAAAGCCTAATTTTGATCCTAAACCCTAATTTTAACACAAAACCTAATTTTGACCAAACCCTATTTTTAACTCAAATCCCTATTTCTAAGCCTAAACCTAATTTTGACCTAAACCTAAATGACCAAACCAATTTTGACCAAACCTAATGTTAAACCAAAACCTTAATTCTAACCTATTTTTGACCCAAAACCCCATCTTTAACTCAAAACCTTAATTCAAACCTAAACTCTAATTTTAACCAAACCTAATTTACCAATTACCCAAAACCCAATTTTAACCAAAACCCTAATTTTGACCCAAAACCCAATTTTAAAAAAACCCTAATTAAAACCTAAACCTATTTTGAACTAAACCTAATTTTAACAAACCATAATTTTACCCAAACCCAATTTACCAAACCCAAAAGACCCAAACCAATTTTGATCCTAAACCCTAATTTTAACACCCCTAATTTTGACCGAAACCCTATTTTAAACTCAAATCCCTATTTCAAACCCTAAACCCTAATTTTGACCCTAAACCCTAAATCGACCCAACCCTAATTTTGACCAAAACCCTAATGTTAAACCAAAACCCTAATTCTAATCCTATTTTTGACCCAAAACCCATCTTTAACTCAAAACCTTAATTCAAACCCTAAACTCTAATTTTAACCCAACCCTAATTTGTACCCAATACCCAAATTTTAACCCAAAACCCAAATTTTAACCAAAAAGCCCTAATTTTGACCCAAAACCCTATTTTAAATGAAACCCTAATTAAAACCCTAAACCTATTTTCATACTAAACCCTAATTTTAACCTGAAACCATAATTTTGACCCAAAGCCCTAATTTTGACCCTAAACCCAAAATTTGACCCAAAAGCCTAATTTTGATCCTAAACCCTAATTTTAACACAGAACCTAATTTTGTCCCAAAACTATATTTTAAACTCAAATCCCTATTTCAAACCCTAAACCCTAATTTTGACCCGAAACCCTAAATCTGACCCAGAACCCTAATTTTGACCCGAAACCCTAATGTTAAACCAAAACCTTAATTCTAATCCTATTTTTGACCCAAAACCCCATTTTTAACTCAAAACCTTAATTCAAACCCTAAACTCTAATTTTAACCCGAAACCCTGATTTGTACCCAATACCCAAATTTTAACCCAAAACCCTAATTTTAACGCAAATCCCTAATTTTGACCCAAAACCATAATAAAAAACTCCAATTTTGACCCTAAACCCTAAATTTGACACAGAACCCTAATTTTGATCTGAAACCATAATTTTAACTCAAAACCCTAATTCAAACCCTATTTTGACCGAAACACTATTTTTAACTCAAAACCCTAATTCAAACCCTAAACCCTAATTTTGACCCAAAACCATAATTCTAACCCTATTTTATTTTTGACCCAAACCCATATTTTAAAGTCAAAACCATATTTCAAACCCTAAACCCTAATTTTGTCACGAAACCCTAATTCTAACCTTAAAGCCTGATTTTGACCCTAAACCCTAAATTTGTCCCAAAACCCTAATTTTGACCCGAAACCCTAAATTTTGACCCGAAACCCTATTTTTAACTCAAAACCCTAATTCAAACCCTAAACCCTAATTTTGACCCTAAACCCAAATCTTGACCCAAAAACCTAATTTTGACCCAAAACCATAATTTAAACCCAGAACCCTAATTTTGACCCGAAACCCAAATTTAAACTCAAATCCCTATTTCAAACCCTAAACCCTAATTTTGACCCTAAACCCTAAATCTGACTCAGAACCCTAATTTTGACCCGAAACCTAATTTGAAACCAAACCCCTAATTCTAATCCTATTTTTGACCCAAAACCCTATTTTTAACTCAAAACCTTAATTCAAACCCTAAACTCTAATTTTGATCCAAAACCCTAATTTGGACCCAAGACCAAAATTTGACCCAAAACCATAATTGTGATCCGAAACACTAATTTTAACCCAAAACCCTAATTCTAACCCTATTTTGACCCAAAACCCTATTTTTAACTCAAAACCCTAATTCAAATCCTAAACCCAAATTTTGACTTAAAACCATATTCTTACCCTTTTTTTGACGCAAAACCCTTTTAAACTCAAAACCCTAAACCCTAATTTGGACCCTAAACCCTAAATTTGACCCAGAACCCTTATTTGGACCCAAACCGTAATTTTACCCAACACCCTAATTCTAACCCTATTTTTGACCCAAAACCCTATTTAAAACTCAACCCCATTTCAAACCCTAAACCCTAATTTTGACCCAGAACCTAATTTTAACCCAGTGCCCTATTTTTGACCCAAAACCCGATTTTAAACTTAAAACCCTATTTTAAACCCTAAACCCTAACTTATATACTAAACCCAAAATTTGACCCAAAGCCCTAATTAGGACCCTATTTTATACCCAATATTTTAAACACAAAACCCTATTTCAAACCCTAAACCCTAATTTCAACCATGAACCCAAAAATTGACCCAAAAGCCTAATTTTGATCCTAAACCCTAATTTTAACACAGAACCCTAATTTTGACCCGAAACCCTATTTTAAACTCAAATCCCTATTTCAAACCCTAAACCCTAATTTTGACCCTAAACCCTAAATCTGACCCAGAACCCTAATTTTGACCCGAAACCCTAATGTTAAACCAAAACCTTAATTCTAATCCTATTTTTGACCCAAAACCCCATCTTTAACTCAAAACCTTAATTCAAACCCTAAACTCTAATTTTAACCCGAAACCCTAATTTGTACCCAATACCCAAATTTTAACCCAAAACCCAAATTTTAAAAGCATAGACCTAATTTTGACCCAAAACCCTATTTTAAACTGAAAACCCTAATTAAAACCCTAAACCCTATTTTTGATACTAAACCCTAATTTTAACCCGAAACCATAATTTTGACCCAAAGCCCTAATTTTGACCCTAAACCCAAAATTTGACCCAAAAGCCTAATTTTGATCCTAAACCCTAATTTTAACACAGAACCCTAATTTTGACCCGAAACCCTATTTTAAACTCAAATCCCTATTTCAAACCCTAAACCCTAATTTTGACCCTAAACCCTAAATCGACCCAGACCCTAATTTTGACCGAAACCCTAATGTTAAACCAAAACCTTAATTCTAATACTATTTTTGACCCAAAACCCCATTTTTAACTCAAAACCTTAATTCAAACCCTAAACTCTAATTTTAACCGAAACCCTAATTTGTACCCAATACCCAAATTTTAACCCAAAACCCTAATTTTAACGCAAATCCTAATTTTGACCCAAAACCATAATAAAAAACTCCAATTTTGACCCTAAACCCTAAGTTTGACAGAACCCTAATTTTGATCTGAAACCATAATTTTAACTCAAAACCCTAATTCAAACCCTATTTTGACCCAAAACACTATTTTTAACTCAAAACCCTAATTCAAACCCTAAACCCTAATTTTGACCCAAAACCATAATTCTAACCCTATTTTATTTTTGACCCAAACCCATATTTTAAAGTCAAAACCATATTTCAAACCCTAAACCCTAATTTTGTCACAAAACCTAATTCTAACCTTAAAGCCTGATTTTGACCCTAAACCCTAAATTTGTCCCAAAACCCTAATTTTGACCCGAAACCCTAAATTTTGACCCGAAACCCTATTTTTAACTCAAAACCCTAATTCAAACCCTAAACCCTAATTTTGACCCTAAACCCAAAACTTGACCCAAAAACCTAATTTTGACCCAAAACCATAATTTAAACCCAGAACCCTAATTTTGACCCGAAACCCAAATTTAAACTCAAATCCCTATTTCAAACCCTAAACCCTAATTTTGACCCTAAACCCTAAATCTGACTCAGAACCCTAATTTTGACCCGAAACCCTAATTTGAAACCAAACCCCTAATTCTAATCCTATTTTTGACCCAAAACCCTATTTTTAACTCAAAACCTTAATTCAAACCCTAAACTCTAATTTTGATCCAAAACCCTAATTTGGACCCAAGACCAAAATTTGACCCAAAACCATAATTGTGATCCGAAACACTAATTTTAACCCAAAACCCTAATTCTAACCCTATTTTGACCCAAAACCCTATTTTTAACTCAAAACCCTAATTCAAATCCTAAACCCAAATTTTGACTTAAAACCATATTCTTACCCTTTTTTTGACGCAAAACTCTTTTAAACTCAAAACCCTAAACCCTAATTTGGACCCTAAACCCTAAATTTGACCCAGAACCCTTATTTGGACCCAAACCGTAATTTTACCCAACACCCTAATTCTAACCCTATTTTTGACCCAAAACCCTATTTAAAACTCAACCCCATTTCAAACCCTAAACCCTAATTTTGACCCAGAACCCTAATTTTAACCCAGTGCCCTATTTTTGACCCAAAACCCTATTTTAAACTTAAAACCCTATTTAAAACCCTAAACCCTAACTTATTTACTAAACCCAAAATTTGACCCAAAACCCTAATTAGGACCTATTTTATACCCAATATTTTAAACACAAAACCCTATTTCAAACCCTAAACCTAATTTCAACCATGAACCCAAAAATTGACCCAAAAGCCTAATTTTGATCCTAAACCCTAATTAACACAACCCTAATTTTGACCGAAACCCTATTTTAAACTCAAATCCTATTTCAAACCCTAAACCCTAATTTTGACCCTAAACCTAAATCGACCCAACCTAATTTTGACCGAAACCCTAATGTTAAACCAAAACCTTAATTCTAATCCTATTTTTGACCCAAAACCCCATCTTTAACTCAAAACCTTAATTCAAACCCTAAACTCTAATTTTAACCAAACCCTAATTTGTACCCAATACCCAAATTTTAACCCAAAACCCAAATTTTAACATAAAAGCCCTAATTTTGACCCAAAACCCTATTTTAAATGAAAACCCTAATTAAAACCCTAAACCCTATTTTTGATACTAAACCTAATTTTAACAAACCATAATTTTGACCAACCTAATTTTGACCTAAACCCAAAATTTGACCAAAAGCCTAATTTTGATCCTAAACCCTAATTTTAACACAGAACCTAATTTTGACCAAACCTATTTTAAACTCAAATCCCTATTTCAAACCCTAAACCTAATTTTGACCTAAACCTAAATCGACCAGACCTAATTTTGACCAAAACCTAATGTTAAACCAAAACCTTAATTCTAATCCTATTTTTGACCCAAAACCCCATTTTTAACTCAAAACCTTAATTCAAACCCTAAACTCTAATTTTAACCCGAAACCCTAATTTGTACCCAATACCCAAATTTTAACACAAAACCCTAATTTTAACGTAAATCCCTAATTTTAACCCAAAACCATAATAAAAAACTCCAATTTTGACCCTAAACCCTAAATTTGACACAGAACCCTAATTTTGATCTGAAACCATAATTTTAACTCAAAACCCTAATTCAAACCCTATTTTGACCGAAACACTATTTTTAACTCAAAACCCTAATTCAAACCCTAAACCCTAATTTTGACCCAAAACCATAATTCTAACCCTATTTTATTTTTGACCCAAACCCATATTTTAAAGTCAAAACCATATTTCAAACCCTAAACCCTAATTTTGTCACGAAACCCTAATTCTAACCTTAAAGCCTGATTTTGACCCTAAACCCTAAATTTGTCCCAAAACCCTAATTTTGACCCGAAACCCTAAATTTTGACCCGAAACCCTATTTTTAACTCAAAACCCTAATTCAAACCCTAAACCCTAATTTTGACCCTAAACCCAAAACTTGACCCAAAAACCTAATTTTGACCCAAAACCATAATTTAAACCCAGAACCCTAATTTTGACCCGAAACCCAAATTTAAACTCAAATCCCTATTTCAAACCCTAAACCCTAATTTTGACCCTAAACCCTAAATCGACTCGGAACCTAATTTTGACCCGAAACCCTAATTTGAAACCAAACCCCTAATTCTAATCCTATTTTTGACCCAAAACCCTATTTTTAACTCAAAACCTTAATTCAAACCCTAAACTCTAATTTTGATCCAAAACCCTAATTTGGACCCAAGACCAAAATTTGACCCAAAACCATAATTGTGATCCGAAACACTAATTTTAACCCAAAACCCTAATTCTAACCCTATTTTGACCCAAAACCCTATTTTTAACTCAAAACCCTAATTCAAATCCTAAACCCAAATTTTGACTTAAAACCATATTCTTACCCTTTTTTTGACGCAAAACTCTTTTAAACTCAAAACCCTAAACCCTAATTTGGACCCTAAACCCTAAATTTGACCCAGAACCCTTATTTGGACCCAAACCGTAATTTTACCCAACACCCTAATTCTAACCCTATTTTTGACCCAAAACCCTATTTAAAACTCAACCCCATTTCAAACCCTAAACCCTAATTTTGACCCAGAACCCTAATTTTAACCCAGTGCCCTATTTTTGACCCAAAACCCTATTTTAAACTTAAAACCCTATTTTAAACCCTAAACCCTAACTTATATACTAAACCCAAAATTTGACCCAAAGCCCTAATTAGGACCCTATTTTATACCCAATATTTTAAACACAAAACCCTATTTCAAACCCTAAACCCTAATTTCAACCATGAACCCAAAAATTGACCCAAAAGCCTAATTTTGATCCTAAACCCTAATTTTAACACAGAACCCTAATTTTGACCCGAAACCCTATTTTAAACTCAAATCCCTATTTCAAACCCTAAACCCTAATTTTGACCCTAAACCTAAATCGACCCAGAACCTAATTTTGACCCAAACCTAATGTTAAACCAAAACCTTAATTCTAATCCTATTTTTGACCCAAAACCCCATCTTTAACTCAAAACCTTAATTCAAACCCTAAACTCTAATTTTAACTTGAAACCTAATTTGTACCCAATACCCAAATTTTAACCCAAAACCCAAATTTTAACCTAAAGCCCTAATTTTGACCCAAAACCCTATTTTAAATGAAAACCCTAATTAAAACCCTAAACCCTATTTTTGATACTAAACCTTAATTTTAACCCGAAACCATAATTTTGACCCAAAGCCCTAATTTTGACCCTAAACCCAAAATTTGACCCAAAAGCCTAATTTTGATCCTAAACCCTAATTTTAACACAGAACCCTAATTTTGACCCGAAACCCTATTTTAAACTCAAATCCCTATTTCAAACCCTAAACCCTAATTTTGACCCTAAACCCTAAATCTGACCCAGAACCCTAATTTTGACCCGAAACCCTATTGTTAAACCAAAACCTTAATTCTAATCCTATTTTTGACCCAAAACCCCATTTTTAACTAAAAACCTTAATTCAAACCCTAAACTCTAATTTTAACACTAAACACTAATTTGTACCCAATACCCAAATTTTAACCCAAAACCCTAATTTTAACGCAAATCCCTAATTTTGACCCAAAACCATAATAAAAAACTACAATTTTGACCCTAAACCCTAAATTTGACACAGAACCCTAATTTTGATCTGAAACCATAATTTTAACTCAAAACCCTAATTCAAACCCTATTTTGACCCAAAACACTATTTTTAACTCAAAACCCTAATTCAAACCCTAAACCCTAATTTTGACCCAAAACCATAATTCTAACCCTATTTTATTTTTGACCCAAACCCATATTTTAAAGTCAAAACCATATTTCAAACCCTAAACCCTAATTTTGTCACGAAACCCTAATTCTAACCTTAAAGCCTGATTTTGACCCTAAACCCTAAATTTGTCCCAAAACCCTAATTTTGACCCGAAACCCTAAATTTTGACCCGAAACCCTATTTTTAACTCAAAACCCTAATTCAAACCCTAAACCCTAATTTTGACCCTAAACCCAAATCTTGACCCAAAAACCTAATTTTGACCCAAAACCATAATTTAAACCCAGAACCCTAATTTTGACCCGAAACCCAAATTTAAACTCAAATCCCTATTTCAAACCCTAAACCCTAATTTTGACCCTAAACCCTAAATCTGACTCAGAACCCTAATTTTGACCCGAAACCCTAATTTGAAACCAAACCCCTAATTCTAATCCTATTTTTGACCCAAAACCCTATTTTTAACTCAAAACCTTAATTCAAACCCTAAACTCTAATTTTGATCCAAAACCCTAATTTGGACCCAAGACCAAAATTTGACCCAAAACCATAATTGTGATCCGAAACACTAATTTTAACCCAAAACCCTAATTCTAACCCTATTTTGACCCAAAACCCTATTTTTAACTCCAAACCCTAATTCAAATCCAAAACCCTAATTTTGACCTAAAACCATATTCTTACCCTTTTTTGATGCAAAACTCTTTGAAACTCAAAACCCTAAACCCTAATTTGGACCCTAAACCCTAAATTTGACCCAGAACCCTTATTTGGACCCAAACCGTAATTTTACCCAACACCCTAATTCTAACCCTATTTTTGACCCAAAACCCTATTTAAAACTCAACCCCATTTCAAACCCTAAACCCTAATTTTGACCCGAAACCTAATTTTAACCCGATGCCCTATTTTTGACCCAAAACCCTATTTTAAACTTAAAACCCTATTTTAAACCCTAAACCCTAACTTATATACTAAACCCAAAATTTGACCCAAAGCCCTAATTAGGACCCTATTTTATACCCAATATTTTAAACACAAAACCCTATTTCAAACCCTAAACCCTAATTTCAACCATGAACCCAAAAATTGACCCAAAAGCCTAATTTTGATCCTAAACCCTAATTTTAACACAACCCTAATTTTGACCCGAAACCCTATTTTAAACTCAAATCCCTATTTCAAACCCTAAACCCTAATTTTGACCCTAAACCTATCTGACCCAGAACCCTAATTTTGACCCGAAACCCTAATGTCAAACCAAAACCTTAATTCTAATCCTATTTTTGACCCAAAACCCCATCTTTAACTCAAAACCTTAATTCAAACCCTAAACTCTAATTTTAACATGAACCTAATTTGTACCCAATACCCAAATTTTAACCCAAAACCCAAATTTTAACATAAAGCCCTAATTTTGACCCAAAACCCTATTTTAAATGAAAACCCTAATTAAAACCCTAAACCCTATTTTTGATACTAAACCTAATTTTAACTTGAAACCATAATTTTGACCCAAAGCCCTAATTTTGACCCTAAACCCAAAATTTGACCCAAAAGCCTAATTTTGATCCTAAACCCTAATTTTAACACAGAACCTAATTTTGACCCAAACCCTATTTTAAACTCAAATCCCTATTTCAAACCCTAAACCCTAATTTTGACCCTAAACCCTAAATCGACCCGAACCCTAATTTTGACCCGAAACCCTATTGTTAAACCAAAACCTTAATTCTAATCCTATTTTTGACCCAAAACCCCATTTTTAACTCAACACCTTAATTCAAACCCTAAACTCTAATTTTAACCCGAAACCCTAATTTGTACCCAATACCCAAATTTTAACCCGAAACCCTAATTTTAACGCAAATCCCTAATTTTGACCCAAACCCATAATAAAAAACTCCAATTTTGACCCTAAACCCTAAATTTGACACAGAACCCTAATTTTGATCTGAAACCATAATTTTAACTCAAAACCCTAATTCAAACCCTATTTTGACCCAAAACACTATTTTTAACTCAAAACCCTAATTCAAACCCTAAACCCTAATTTTGACCCAAAACCATAATTCTAACCCTATTTTATTTTTGACCCAAACCCATATTTTAAAGTCAAAACCATATTTCAAACCCTAAACCCTAATTTTGTCACGAAACCCTAATTCTAACCTTAAAGCCTGATTTTGACCCTAAACCTTAAATTTGTCCCAAAACCCTAATTTTGACCCGAAACCCTAAATTTTGACCCGAAACCCTATTTTTAACTCAAAACCCTAATTCAAACCCTAAACCCTAATTTTGACCCTAAACCCAAATCTTGACCCAAAAACCTAATTTTGACCCAAAACCATAATTTAAACCCAGAACCCTAATTTTGACCCGAAACCCAAATTTAAACTCAAATCCCTATTTCAAACCCTAAACCCTAATTTTGACCCTAAACCCTAAATCTGACTCAGAACCCTAATTTTGACCCGAAACCTAATTTGAAACCAAACCCCTAATTCTAATCCTATTTTTGACCCAAAACCCTATTTTAAACTCAAAACCATAAATAAAACACTAAACTCAAATTTACATCGAGAAACCTAATTTGGACCCAAGACCAAAATTTGACCCAAAACCATAATTGTGATCCGAAACACTAATTTTAACCCAAAACCCTAATTCTAACCCTATTTTGACCCAAAACCCTATTTTTAACTCAAAACCCTAATTCAAATCCTAAACCCAAAATTTTGACTTAAAACCATATTCTTACCCTTTTTTTGACGCAAAACTCTTTTAAACTCAAAACCCTAAACCCTAATTTGGACCCTAAACCCTAAATTTGACCCAGAACCCTTATTTGGACCCAAACCGTAATTTTACCCAACACCCTAATTCTAACCCTATTTTTGACCCAAAACCCTATTTAAAACTCAACCCCATTTCAAACCCTAAACCCAAATTTTGACCCAGAACCCTAATTTTAACCCAGTGCCCTATTTTTGACCCAAAACCCTATTTTAAACTTAAAACCCTATTTAAAACCCTAAACCCTAACTTATATACTAAACCCAAAATTTGACCCAAAGCCCTAATTAGGACCCTATTTTATACCCAATATTTTAAACACAAAACCCTAATTTCAACCATGAACCCAAAAATTGACCCAAAAGCCTAATTTTGATCCTAAACCCTAATTTTAACACAGAACCCTAATTTTGACCCGAAACCCTATTTTAAACTCAAATCCCTATTTCAAACCCTAAACCCTAATTTTGACCCTAAACCCTAAATCTGACCCAGAACCCTAATTTTGACCCGAAACCCTAATGTTAAACCAAAACCTTAATTCTAATCCTATTTTTGACCCAAAACCCCATCTTTAACTCAAAACCTTAATTCAAACCCTAAACTCTAATTTTAACCCGAAACCCTAATTTGTACCCAATACCCAAATTTTAACCCAAAACCCAAATTTTAACCGCAAAGCCCTAATTTTGACCCAAAACCCTATTTTAAACTGAAAACCCTAATTAAAACCCTAAACCCTATTTTTGATACTAAACCCTAATTTTAACCCGAAACCATAATTTTGACCCAAAGCCCTAATTTTGACCCTAAACCCAAAATTTGACCCAAAAGCCTAATTTTGATCCTAAACCCTAATTTTAACACAACCCTAATTTTGACCCGAAACCCTATTTTAAACTCAAATCCCTATTTCAAACCCTAAACCCTAATTTTGACCCTAAACCCTAAATCTGACCCAGAACCCTAATTTTGACCCGAAACCCTATTGTTAAACCAAAACCTTAATTCTAATCCTATTTTTGACCCAAAACCCCATTTTTAACTCAACACCTTAATTCAAACCCTAAACTCTAATTTTAACCCGAAACCCTAATTTTTACCCAATACCCAAATTTTAACCCAAAACCCTAATTTTAACGCAAATCCCTAATTTTGACCCAAACCCATAATAAAAAACTCCAATTTTGACCCTAAACCCTAAATTTGACACAGAACCCTAATTTTGATCTGAAACCATAATTTTAACTCAAAACCCTAATTCAAACCCTATTTTGACCCAAAACACTATTTTTAACTCAAAACCCTAATTCAAACCCTAAACCCTAATTTTGACCCAAAACCATAATTCTAACCCTATTTTATTTTTGACCCAAACCCATATTTTAAAGTCAAAACCATATTTCAAACCCTAAACCCTAATTTTGTCACGAAACCCTAATTCTAACCTTAAAGCCTGATTTTGACCCTAAACCCTAAATTTGTCCCAAAACCCTAATTTTGACCCGAAACCCTAAATTTTGACCCGAAACCCTATTTTTAACTCAAAACCCTAATTCAAACCCTAAACCCTAATTTTGACCCTAAACCCAAATCTTGACCCAAAAACCTAATTTTGACCCAAAACCATAATTTAAACCCAGAACCCTAATTTTGACCCGAAACCCAAATTTAAACTCAAATCCCTATTTCAAACCCTAAACCCTAATTTTGACCCTAAACCCTAAATCTGACTCAGAACCCTAATTTTGACCCGAAACCCTAATTTGAAACCAAACCCCTAATTCTAATCCTATTTTTGACCCAAAACCCTATTTTTAACTCAAAACCTTAATTCAAACCCTAAACTCTAATTTTGATCCAAAACCCTAATTTGGACCCAAGACCAAAATTTGACCCAAAACCATAATTGTGATCCGAAACACTAATTTTAACCCAAAACCCTAATTCTAACCCTATTTTGACCCAAAACCCTATTTTTAACTCAAAACCCTAATTCAAATCCTAAACCCAAATTTTGACTTAAAACCATATTCTTACCCTTTTTTTGACGCAAAACTCTTTTAAACTCAAAACCCTAAACCCTAATTTGGACCCTAAACCCTAAATTTGACCCAGAACCCTTATTTGGACCCAAACCGTAATTTTACCCAACACCCTAATTCTAACCCTATTTTTGACCCAAAACCCTATTTAAAACTCAACCCCATTTCAAACCCTAAACCCTAATTTTGACCCAGAACCTAATTTTAACCCAGTGCCCTATTTTTGACCCAAAACCCGATTTTAAACTTAAAACCCTATTTAAAACCCTAAACCCTAACTTAAATACTAAACCCAAAATTTGACCCAAAGCCCTAATTGGGACCTATTTTATACCCAATATTTTAAACACAAAACCCTATTTCAAACCCTAAACCCTAATTTCAACCATGAACCCAAAAATTGACCCAAAAGCCTAATTTTGATCCTAAACCCTAATTTTAACACAAACCTAATTTTGACCCAAACCCTATTTTAACCTAAAATGCCTATTTCATACCCTAAACCGTAATTTTGACCCTAAACCTAAATCGACCCAACCCTAATTTTGACCAAAACCTAATGTTAAACCAAAACCTTAATTCTAATCCTATTTTTGACCCAAAACCCCATCTTTAACTCAAAACCTTAATTCAAACCCTAAACTCTAATTTTAACTTAAACCCTAATTTGTACCCAATACCCAAATTTTAACCCAAAACCCAAATTTTAACCTCAAAGCCCTAATTTTGACCCAAAACCCTATTTTAAGTGAAAACCCTAATTAAAACCTAAACCCTATTTTTGATACTAAACCCTAATTTTAACTTAAACCATAATTTTGACCCAAAGCCCTAATTTTGACCCTAAACCCAAAATTTGACCCAAAAGCCTAATTTTGATCCTAAACCTAATTTTAACACGAACCCTAATTTTGACCAAAACCCTATTTTAAACTCAAATCCCTATTTCAAACCCTAAACCCTAATTTTGACCCTAAACCCTAAATCGACCCGGACCCTAATTTTGACCAAACCTAATGTTAAACCAAACCTTAATTCTAATCCTATTTTTGACCAAACCCCATTTTTAACTAAAACCTTAATTCAAACCCTAAACTCTAATTTTAACCTAATTTGTACCCAATACCCAAATTTTAACCCAAAACCCTAATTTTAACCCTAATTTTGACCCAAAACCATAATAAAAACTACAATTTTGACCTAAACCCTAAATTTGACACGGAACCCTAATTTTGATCTGACCATAATTTTAACTCAAAACCTAATTAAACCCTATTTTGACCCAAAACACTATTTTTAACTCAAAACCTAATTCAAACCTAAACCCTAATTTTGACCCAAACCATAATTCTAACCTATTTTATTTTTGACCCAAACCCATATTTTAAAGTCAAAACCATATTCCAACCCTAAACCCAATTTTGTCAGAAACCCTAATTCTAACCTTAAAGCCTGATTTTGACCCTAAACCCTAAATTTGTCCCAAAACCCTAATTTTGACCCGAAACCCAAAATGTTGACCCGAAACCCTATTTTTAACTCAAAACCCTAATTCAAACCCTAAACCCTAATTTTGACCCTAAACCCAAATCTTGACCCAAAAACCTAATTTTGACCCAAAACCATAATTTAAACCCAGAACCCTAATTTTGACCCGAAACCCAAATTTAAACTCAAATCCCTATTTCAAACCCTAAACCCTAATTTTGACCCGAAACCCTAAATCTGACCCAGAACCCTAATTTTGACCCGAAACCCTAATGTTAAACCAAAACCTTAATTCTAATCCTATTTTTGACCCAAAACCCCATTTTTAACTCAAAACCTTAATTCAAACCCTAAACTCTAATTTTAACCCGAAACCCTGATTTGTACCCAATACCCAAATTTTAACCCAAAACCCTAATTTTAACGCAAATCCCTAATTTTGACCCAAAACCATAATAAAAAACTCCAATTTTGACCCTAAACCCTAAATTTGACACAGAACCCTAATTTTGATCTGAAACCATAATTTTAACTCAAACCTTAATTCAAACCCTATTTTGACCGAAACACTATTTTTAACTCAAAACCCTAATTCAAACCCTAAACCCTAATTTTGACCCAAAACCATAATTCTAACCCTATTTTATTTTTGAC
>JAUPTC010000015.1:2438424-2468622 GCA_030762895.1 Sophora flavescens
GGTTTTGGGTCAAACATAGGGGTTTAGGGTTTGAATTAGGGTTTTGAGTTAAAAATAGGGTCCTGGGTAAAAAAAATGATGTCAGAATTAGGGTTTTGGGTTAAAATTAGGGTTTCGGGTCAAAATTAGGGCTTTGGGTTAAAATTAGGGCTTATGATCAAAATTAGGGTTTACGGTTTGAATTAGGGTTTTGAGTTTAAAATAGGGTTTTGGGTCAAAAATAGGGTTAGAATTAGTGTTTTGGGTAAAATTACGGTTTGGGTCCAAATAAGGGTTCTGGGTCAAATTTAGGGTTTAGGGTTTTGAGTTTAAAAGAGTTTTGCGTCAAAAAAAGGGTAAGAATATGGTTTTAAGTCAAAATTAGGGTTTGGGATTTGAATTAGGGTTTTGAGTTAAAAATAGGGTTTTGGGTCAAAATTGGGATAGAATTAGGGTTTTGGGTTTAAATTAGTGTTTCGGATCACAATTATGGTTCTGGGTCAAATTTTGGGTTTTGAGATAAAATTTTGGTATTGGGTCCAAATTAGGGTTTTGGATCAAAATTAGAGTTTAGGGTTTGAATTAAGGTTTTGAGTTAAAAATAGGGTTTTGGGTCAAAAATAGGATTAGAATTAGGGTTTTGGTTTCAAATTAGGGTTTCGGGTCAAAATTAGGGTTCTGAGTCAGATTTAGGGTTTAGGGTCAAAATTAGGGTTTAGGGTTTGAAATAGGGATATGAGTTTAAATTAGGGTTTTGGTCAAAATTAGGGGTTGGGTTTAAATTATGGTTTTGGATCAAAATTAGGTTTTGGGTCAAATTTTGGGTTTATGGTCAAAATTAGGGTTTAGGGTTTGAATTAGGGTTTTGAGTTAAAAATAGGGTTTAAAATTTAGGGTTTCGGGTCAAAATTAGGGTTTTGGGACAAATTTAGGGTTTAGGGTCAAAATCATGGTTTAAGGCTAGAATTAGGGTTTCGTGACAAAATTCGGGTTTAGGGTCAAAATTAGGGTTTAGGGTTTGAAATAGGGTTTTGAGTTTAAAATAGGGGTTTGGGTCAAAAATAGGGTTAGAATTAGGGTTTAGGGTTAAATTACGGTCATGGGTTTGAATTAGGGTTTTGGGTCAAAAATAGTGTTATAATTATGGTTTTGGGTCAAAATTAGGGTTTAGGGTTTGAATTAGGGTTTTGAGTTAAAAATAGTGTTTTGGGTCAAAATAGGGTTTGAATTTGGGTTTTAAGTTAAAATTAGGGTTCTGTGTCAAATTTAGGGTTTAGGGTCAAAATTAGAGTTTTTATTATGGTTTTGGGTCTAAATTTGGGTATTGGGTCCAAATTAGGGTTTTGGGTTAAAATTAGAGTTTAGGGTTTGAGTTAAGGTTTTGAGTTAAAAATTGGGTTTTGGGTCAAAAATAGGATTAGAATTAGGGTTTTGGTTTAACATTAGGGTTTCGGGTCAAAATTACGGTTCTGGGTCAGATTTAGGGTTTAGGATCAAAATTAGGGTTTAGGGTTTGAAATAGGGATTTGAGTTTAAAATAGGGTTTCGGGTCAAAATTAGGGTTCTGTGTTAAAATTAGGCTTTTGGGTCAAATTTTGGGTTTATGGTCAAAATTAGGGCTTTGGGTCAAAATTATGGTTTCGGGTTAAAATTAGGGTTTAGGGTTTTAATAAGGGTTTTGAGTTTAAAATAGGGTTTTGGGTCAAAATTAGGGCTTTGGGGTAAAAATTTGGGCTTTGGGTCGGAACTTGGGTTTTAGGTCAAAATTTGGGTTTTGGGTTTGAATTAGGGTTTTGAGTTAAAAATATGGTTTGAATTAGGGTTTAGGGTTTGAAATAGGGTTGAGTTTAAAATGGTGTTTTGGGTCAAAAATAGGGTTAGAATTAGGCTTTGGGTTAGAATTAGGGTTTTGGTTTAAAATTTGGGTTTTGGGGTAAAGTGGGTTGGAAATAGGGTTTAGGGTTTGAAATAGGGATTTGAGTTTAAATTTGGGTTTCGGGTCAAAATTAGGGTTTAGGGTCAAAATTAGGGTTTAGGGTTTGAATTAGGGTTTTGAGTTAAAAATAAGGTTAGAATTAGGGTTTTGGGTTAAAACTAGGGCTTCGGGTCAAAATTATGGTCTTCGGTTAAAATTAGGGTTTAGGATCAAAATCAGGGTTTAGGGTTTGAATTAGGGTTTTGAGTTTAAAATAGGGTTTTGGGTCAAAATTAGGGCTTTGGGGTTAAAATTTGGGTTTTGGATCAAATTTTGAGTTTTGGGTCAAAATTTGGGTTTAGGGTTTGAATTTGGGTTTTGAGTTAAAAAATGGGATCTGGGTAAAAAATAAGGTTAGAATTAGGGTTTTGGGTGGTAATTAGGGTTTCCGGTCAAAATTAGGTTTTTGGGTCAAATTTTGGGTTTAGGGTCAAAATGAGAGCTTTGGGTTAAAATAAGGTTTTCGGTCAAAAATAGGTGTTTAGGGTTTGAATTAGGGTTTTGAGTTAAAAATAGGGTCCTGGGTAAAAAAAATGATGTCAGAATTAGGGTTTTGGGTTAAAATTAGGGTTTCGGGTCAAAATTAGGGCTTTGGGTTAAAATTAGGGCTTATGATCAAAATTAGGGTTTACGGTTTGAATTAGGGTTTTGAGTTTAAAATAGGGTTTTGGGTCAAAAATAGGGTTAGAATTAGTGTTTTGGGTAAAATTACGGTTTGGGTCCAAATAAGGGTTCTGGGTCAAATTTAGGGTTTAGGGTTTTGAGTTTAAAAGAGTTTTGCGTCAAAAAAAGGGTAAGAATATGGTTTTAAGTCAAAATTAGGGTTTGGGATTTGAATTAGGGTTTTGAGTTAAAAATAGGGTTTTGGGTCAAAATTGGGATAGAATTAGGTTTTGGGTTTAAATTAGTGTTTCGGATCACAATTATGGTTCTGGGTCAAATTTTGGGTTTTGAGATAAAATTTTGGTATTGGGTCCAAATTAGGGTTTTGGATCAAAATTAGAGTTTAGGGTTTGAATTAAGGTTTTGAGTTAAAAATAGGGTTTTGGGTCAAAAATAGGATTAGAATTAGGGTTTTGGTTTCTCATTAGGGTGTCGGGTCAAAATTAGGGTTGAGTCAGATTTAGGGTTTAGGGTCAAAATTAGGGTTTAGGGTTTGAAATAGGGATATGAGTTTAAATTAGGGTTTCAGGTCAAAATTAGGGTTCTGGGTTTAAATTATGGTTTTGGATCAAAATTAGGTTTTTGGGTCAAATTTTGGGTTTAAGGTCAAAATTAGGGTTTAGGGTTTGAATTAGGGTTTTGAGTTAAAAATAGGGTTTCGGGTCAAAATATAGGGTTTGGGTCAAAATTAGGGTTTTGGGACAAATTTAGGGTTTAGGGTCAAAATCATGGTTTAAGGTTAGAATTAGGGTTTCGTGACAAAATTCGGGTTTAGGGTCAAAATTAGGGTTTAGGGTTTGAAATAGGGTTTTGAGTTTAAAATAGGGGTTTGGGTCAAAAATAGGGTTAGAATTAGGGTTTAGGGTTAAATTACGGTCATGGGTTTGAATTAGGGTTTTGGGTCAAAAATAGTGTTATAATTATGGTTTTGAGGGTTTAGGGTTTGAATTAGGTTTTTGAGTTAAAAATAGTGTTTTGGGTCAGAATAGGGTTTGAATTTGGGTTTTAAGTTAAAATTAGGGTTTCGGATCAAAATTAGGGTTCTGTGTCAAATTTAGGGTTTAGGGTCAAAATTAGAGTTTTTATTATGGTTTTGGGTCAAAATTAGGGATTTGCGTTCAAATTAGGGTTTTGGGTTAAAATTTGGGTATTGGGTCCAAATTAGGGTTTTGGGTTAAAATTAGAGTTTAGGGTTTGAGTTAAGGTTTTGAGTTAAAAATTGGGTTTTTGGTCAAAAATAGGATTAGAATTAGGGTTTTGGTTTAACATTAGGGTTTCGGGTCAAAATTACGGTTCTGGGTCAGATTTAGGGTTTAGGATCAAAATTAGGGTTTAGGGTTTGAAATAGGGATTTGAGTTTAAAATAGGGTTTCGGGTCAAAATTAGGGTTCTGTGTTAAAATTAGGCTTTTGGGTCAAATTTTGGGTTTATGGTCAAAATTAGGGCTTTGGGTCAAAATTATGGTTTCGGGTTAAAATTATGGTTTAGGGTTTTAATAAGGGTTTTGAGTTTAAAATAGGGTTTTGGGTCAAAATTAGGGCTTTGGGGTAAAAATTTGGGCTTTGGGTCGGAACTTGGGTTTTAGGTCAAAATTTGGGTTTTGGGTTTGAATTAGGGTTTTGAGTTAAAAATATGGTTTGAATTAGGGTTTAGGGTTTGAAATAGGGTTGAGTTTAAAATGGTGTTTTGGGTCAAAAATAGGGTTAGAATTAGGCTTTGGGTTAGAATTAAGGCTTTGGTTTAAAATTTGGGTTTTGGGGTCAAAAGTTGGGTGGCAAATTAGGTAGGTGAAAAGGATGAGAAATTTGGGTTTCGGGTCAAAATTAGGGTTTAGGGTCAAAATTAGGGTTTAGGGTTTGAATTAGGGTTGAGTTAAAAATAAGGTTAGAATTAGGGTTTTGGGTTAAAACTAGGGCTTCGGGTCAAAATTATGGTCTTCGGTTAAAATTAGGGTTTAGGATCAAAATCAGGGTTTAGGGTTTGAATTAGGGTTTTGAGTTTAAAATAGGGTTTTGGGTCAAAATTAGGGCTTTGGGGTTAAAATTTGGGTTTTGGATCAAATTTTGAGTTTTGGGTCAAAATTTGGGTTTAGGGTTTGAATTTGGGTTTTGAGTTAAAAAATGGGATCTGGGTAAAAAAATAAGGTTAGAATTAGGGTTTTGGGTGGTAATTAGGGTTTCCGGTCAAAATTAGGTTTTTGGGTCAAATTTTGGGTTTAGGGTCAAAATGAGAGCTTTGGGTTAAAATTAGGGTTTTGGGTCAAACATAGGGGTTTAGGGTTTGAATTAGGGTTTTGAGTCAAAAATAGGGTCCTGGGTAAAAAAAATGATGTCAGAATTAGGGTTTTGGGTTAAAATTAGGGGTCGGGTCAAAATTAGGGCTTTGGATTAAAATTAGGGCTTAGGATCAAAATTAGGGTTTAGGGTTTGAATTAGGGTTTTGAGTTTAAAATAGGGTTTTGGGTCAAAAATAGGGTTAGAATTAGTGTTTTGGGTAAAATTACGGTTTGGGTCCAAATAAGAGTGATGGGTCAAAGTTAGGGTTTAGGGTTTTGAGTTTAAAGATTTTCGTCAAAAAGTGTAAGAATATGGTTTTAAGTCAAAATTAGGGTTTGGGATTTGAATTAGGGTTTTGAGTTAAAAATAGGGTTTTGGGTCAAAATTGGGATAGAATTAGGGTTTTGGGTTTAAATTAGTGTTTCGGATCACAATTATGGTTCTGGGTCAAATTTTGGGTTTTGAGATAAAATTTTGGTATTGGGTCCAAATTAGGGTTTTGGATCAAAATTAGAGTTTAGGGTTTGAATTAAGGTTTTGAGTTAAAAATAGGGTTTTGGGTCAAAAATAGGATTAGAATTAGGGTTTTGGTTTCAAATTAGGGTTTCGGGTCAAAATTAGGGTTCTGAGTCAGATTTAGGGTTTAGGGTCAAAATTAGGGTTTAGGGTTTGAAATAGGGATATGAGTTTAAATTAGGGTTTCAGGTCAAAATTAGGGTTTTGGTTTAAATTATGGTTTTGGATCAAAATTAGGTTTTTGGGTAAAATTTTGGGTTCAGGGTCAAAATTAGGGTTTAGGGTTTGAAATAGGGTTTTGACTTTAAAATAGGGGCTTGGGTCAAAAATAGGGTTTGAATTAGGGTTTTGGGACAAATTTAGGGTTTAGGGTTAGAATTAGGGTTTCGTGACAAAATTAGGGTTTAGGGTTTGAAATAGGGTTTTGAGTTTAAAATAGGGGTTTGGGTCAAAAATAGGGTTAGAATTAGGGTTTAGGGTTAAATTACGGTCATGGGTTTGAATTAGGGTTTTGGGTCAAAAATAGTGTTATAATTATGGTTTTGAGGGTTTAGGGTTTGAATTAGGTTTTTGAGTTAAAAATAGTGTTTTGGGTCAAAATAGGGTTTGAATTTGGGTTTTAAGTTAAAATTAGGGTTTCGGATCAAAAATAGGGTTGTGTCAAATTTAGGGTTTAGAGTCAAAATTAGAGTTTTTATTATGGTTTTGGGTCAAAATTAGGGATTTTTGCGTTCAAATTTGGGTTTTGGGTTAAAATTTGGGTATTGGGTCCAAATTAGGGTTTTGGGTTAAAATTAGAGTTTAGGGTTTGAGTTAAGGTTTTGAGTTAAAAATTGGGTTTTTGGTCAAAAATAGGATTAGAATTAGGGTTTTGGTTTAACATTAGGGTTTCGGGTCAAAATTACGGTTCTGGGTCAGATTTAGGGTTTAGGATCAAAATTAGGGTTTAGGGTTTCAAATAGGGATTTGAGTTTAAAATAGGGTTTGGTCAAAATTAGGGTTCTGTGTTAAAATTAGGATTTTGGGTCAAATTTTGGGTTTATGGTCAAAATTAGGGCTTTGGGTCAAAATTATGGTTTCGGGTTAAAATTAGGGTATATGATCAAAATTAGGGTTTAGGGTTTTAATAAGGGTTTTGAGTTTAAAATAGGGTTTTGGGTCAAAATTAGGGCTTTGGGGTAAAAATTTGGGCTTTGGGCCGGAACTTGGGTTTTAGGTCAAAATTTGGGTTTTGGGTTTGAATTAGGGTTTTGAGTTAAAAATATGGTTTGAATTAGGGTTTAGGGTTTGAAATAGGGTTGAGTTTAAAATGGTGTTTTGGGTCAAAAATAGGGTTAGAATTAGGCTTTGGGTTAGAATTAGGGCTTTGGAAGGGGGGGAAAGGGGGGGCAAGGTGGAATAAGTCAAAATTAGGGTTTAGGGTAAAAATTAGGGTTTAGGGTTTGAATTAGGGTTTTGAGTTAAAAATAAGGTTAGAATTAGGGTTTTGGGTTAAAACTAGGGCTTCGGGTCAAAATTATGGTCTTCGGTTAAAATTAGGGTTTAGGATCAAAATCAGGGTTTAGGGTTTGAATTAGGGTTTTGAGTTTAAAATAGGGTTTTGGGTCAAAATTAGGGCTTTGGGGTTAAAATTTGGGTTTTGGATCAAATTTTGAGTTTTGGGTCAAAATTTGGGTTTAGGGTTTGAATTTGGGTTTTGAGTTAAAAAATGGGATCTGGGTAAAAAATAAGGTTAGAATTAGGGTTTTGGGTGGTAATTAGGGATTAAGGACAAAATTAGGTTTGTGTGTCAAATTTTGGGTTTAGGGTCAAAATGAGAGCTTTGGGTTAAAATTAGGGTTTTGGGTCAAACATAGGGGTTTAGGGTTTGAATTAGGGTTTTGAGTTAAAAATAGGGTCCTGGGTAAAAAAAATGATGTCAGAATTAGGGTTTTGGGTTAAAATTAGGGTTTCGGGTCAAAATTAGGGCTTTGGGTTAAAATTAGGGCTTATGATCAAAATTAGGGTTTACGGTTTGAATTAGGGTTTTGAGTTTAAAATAGGGTTTTGGGTCAAAAATAGGGTTAGAATTAGTGTTTTGGGTAAAATTACGGTTTGGGTCCAAATAAGGGTTCTGGGTCAAATTTAGGGTTTAGGGTTTTGAGTTGAAAAGAGTTTTGCGTCAAAAAAAGGGTAAGAATATGGTTTTAAGTCAAAATTAGGGTTTGGGATTTGAATTAGGGTTTTGAGTTAAAAATAGGGTTTTGGGTCAAAATTGGGATAGAATTAGGGTTTTGGGTTTAAATTAGTGTTTCGGATCACAATTATGGTTCTGGGTCAAATTTTGGGTTTTGAGATAAAATTTTGGTATTGGGTCCAAATTAGGGTTTTGGATCAAAATTAGAGTTTAGGGTTTGAATTAAGGTTTTGAGTTAAAAATAGGGTTTTGGGTCAAAAATAGGATTAGAATTAGGGTTTTGGTTTCAAATTAGGGTTTCGGGTCAAAATTAGGGTTCTGAGTCAGATTTAGGGTTTAGGGTCAAAATTAGGGTTTAGGGTTTGAAATAGGGATATGAGTTTAAATTAGGGTTTTGGTCAAAATTAGGGTTGGGTTTAAATTATGGTTTTGGATCAAAATTAGGTTTTTGGGTCAAATTTTGGGTTTAAGGTCAAAATTAGGGTTTAGGGTTTGAATTAGGGTTTTGAGTTAAAAATAGGGTTTCGGGTCAAAATATAGGGTTTCGGGTCAAAATTAGGGTTTTGGGACAAATTTAGGGTTTAGGGTCAAAATCATGGTTTAAGGTTAGAATTAGGGTTTCGTGACAAAATTCGGGTTTAGGGTCAAAATTAGGGTTTAGGGTTTGAAATAGGGTTTTGAGTTTAAAATAGGGGTTTGGGTCAAAAATAGGGTTAGAATTAGGGTTTAGGGTTAAATTACGGTCATGGGTTTGAATTAGGGTTTTGGGTCAAAAATAGTGTTATAATTATGGTTTTGAGGGTTTAGGGTTTGAATTAGGTTTTTGAGTTAAAAATAGTGTTTTGGGTCAAAATAGGGTTTGAATTTGGGTTTTAAGTTAAAATTAGGGTTTCGGATCAAAATTAGGGTTGTGTCAAATTTAGGGTTTAGAGTCAAAATTAGAGTTTTTATTATGGTTTTGGGTCAAAATTAGGGATTTGCGTTCAAATTAGGGTTTTGGGTTAAAATTTGGGTATTGGGTCCAAATTAGGGTTTTGGGTTAAAATTAGAGTTTAGGGTTTGAGTTAAGGTTTTGAGTTAAAAATTGGGTTTTGGGTCAAAAATAGGATTAGAATTAGGGTTTTGGTTTAACATTAGGGTTTCGGGTCAAAATTACGGTTCTGGGTCAGATTTAGGGTTTAGGATCAAAATTAGGGTTTAGGGTTTGAAATAGGGATTTGAGTTTAAAAAAGGGTTTCGGGTCAAAATTAGGGTTGTGTTAAAATTAGGGTTTTGGGTCAAATTTTGGGTTTATGGTCAAAATTAGGGCTTTGGGTCAAAATTATGGTTTCGGGTTAAAATTAGGGTTTAGGATCAAAATTAGGGTTTAGGGTTTTAATAAGGGTTTTGAGTTTAAAATAGGGTTTTGGGTCAAAATTAGGGCTTTGGGGTAAAAATTTGGGCTTTGGGCCGGAACTTGGGTTTTAGGTCAAAATTTGGGTTTTGGGTTTGAATTAGGGTTTTGAGTTAAAAATATGGTTTGAATTAGGGTTTAGGGTTTGAAATAGGGTTGAGTTTAAAATGGTGTTTTGGGTCAAAAATAGGGTTAGAATTAGGCTTTGGGTTAGAATTAGGGTTTCGGGTCAAAATTAGGGTTTAGGGTCAAAATTAGGGTTTAGGGTTTGAATTAGGGTTTTGAGTTAAAGAGTTTGAATAGGGTTTGGGTAAAATAGGGTGGTAAAAGGGTTGAAAAAGGAAATGGGTTAGGTAAAGGAAAATGGTGAAAATAGGGTAGAAAAAAGGGTTAGGTAAAGGGTGAGAAAATAGGTGGGAAAGGAAAAGGGTGGGAAGGGAAGGGGGTTGAAAGGTTAAAAAAGTAAAGGGTTAGTTGAAATAGGGTTGATTTAAAATTTAAAATAATTCTTAATTAGGGTTTCGGGTCAAAATTAGGGTTTAGGGTCAAAATTAGGGTTTAGGGTTTGAATTAGGGTTTTGAGTTAAAAATAAGGTTAGAATTAGGGTTTTGGGTTAAAACTAGGGCTTCGGGTCAAAATTATGGTCTTCGGTTAAAATTAGGGTTTAGGATCAAAATCAGGGTTTAGGGTTTGAATTAGGGTTTTGAGTTTAAAATAGGGTTTTGGGTCAAAATTAGGGCTTTGGGGTTAAAATTTGGGTTTTGGATCAAATTTTGAGTTTTGGGTCAAAATTTGGGTTTAGGGTTTGAATTTGGGTTTTGAGTTAAAAAATGGGATCTGGGTAAAAAATAAGGTTAGAATTAGGGTTTTGGGTGGTAATTAGGGTTTCCGGTCAAAATTAGGTTTTTGGGTCAAATTTTGGGTTTAGGGTCAAAATGAGAGCTTTGGGTTAAAATTAGGGTTTTGGGTCAAACATAGGGGTTTAGGGTTTGAATTAGGGTTTTGAGTTAAAAATAGGGTCCTGGGTAAAAAATGATGTCAGAATTAGGGTTTTGGGTTAAAATTAGGGTTTCGGGTCAAAATTAGGGCTTTGGGTTAAAATTAGGGCTTATGATCAAAATTAGGGTTTACGGTTTGAATTAGGGTTTTGAGTTTAAAATAGGGTTTTGGGTCAAAAATAGGGTTAGAATTAGTGTTTTGGGTAAAATTACGTTTTGGGTCCAAATAAGGGTTCTGGGTCAAATTTAGGGTTTAGGGTTTTGAGTTTAATAGAGTTTTGCGTCAAAAATGGGTAAGAATATGGTTTTAAGTCAAAATTAGGGTTTGGGATTTGAATTAGGGTTTTGAGTTAAAAATAGGGTTTTGGGTCAAAATTGGGATAGAATTAGGGTTTTGGGTTTAAATTAGTGTTTCGGGTCACAATTATGGTTCTGGGTCAAATTTTGGGTTTTGAGATAAAATTTTCGTATTGGGTCCAAATTAGGGTTTTGGATCAAAATTAGAGTTTAGGGTTTGAATTAAGGTTTTGAGTTAAAAATAGGGTTTTGGGTCAAAAATAGGATTAGAATTAGGGTTTTGGTTTCAAATTAGGGTTTCGGGTCAAAATTAGGGTTGAGTCAGATTTAGGGTTTAGGGTCAAAATTAGGGTTAAGGTTTGAAATAGGGATATGAGTTTAAATTAGGGTTTCAGGTCAAAATTAGGGTGCTGGGTTTAAATTATGGTTTTGGATCAAAATTAGGTTTTTGGGTCAAATTTTGAGTTTGAGGTCAAAATTAGGGTTTAGGGTTTGAATTAGGGTTTTGAGTTAAAAATAGGGTTTCGGGTCAAAATATAGGGTTTCGGGTCAAAATTAGGGTTTTGGGACAAATTTAGGGTTTAGGGTCAAAATCATGGTTTAAGGTTAGAATTAGGGTTTCGTGACAAAATTCGGGTTTAGGGTCAAAATTAGGGTTTAGGGTTTGAAATAGGGTTTTGAGTTTAAAATAGGGGTTTGGGTCAAAAATAGGGTTAGAATTAGGGTTTAGGGTTAAATTACGGTCATGGGTTTGAATTAGGGTTTTGGGTCAAAAATAGTGTTATAATTATGGTTTTGAGGGTTTAGGGTTTGAATTAGGTTTTTGAGTTAAAAATAGTGTTTTGGGTCAAAATAGGGTTTGAATTTGGGTTTTAAGTTAAAATTAGGGTTTCGGATCAAAATTAGGGTTCTGTGTCAAATTTAGGGTTTAGGGTCAAAATTAGAGTTTTTATTATGGTTTTGGGTCAAAATTAGGGATTTGCGTTCAAATTAGGGTTTTGGGTTAAAATTTGGGTATTGGGTCCAAATTAGGGTTTTGGGTTAAAATTAGAGTTTAGGGTTTGAGTTAAGGTTTTGAGTTAAAAATTGGGTTTTGGGTCAAAAATAGGATTAGAATTAGGGTTTTGGTTTAACATTAGGGTTTCGGGTCAAAATTACGGTTCTGGGTCAGATTTAGGGTTTAGGATCAAAATTAGGGTTTAGGGTTTGAAATAGGGATTTGAGTTTAAAATAGGGTTTCGGGTCAAAATTAGGGTTCTGTGTTAAAATTAGGGTTTTGGGTCAAATTTTGGGTTTATGGTCAAAATTAGGGCTTTGGGTCAAAATTATGGTTTCGGGTTAAAATTAGGGTTTAGGATGGTTTAGGGTTTTAATAAGGGTTTTGAGTTTAAAATAGGGTTTTGGGTCAAAATTAGGGCTTTGGGGTAAAAATTTGGGCTTTGGGTCGGAACTTGGGTTTTAGGTCAAAATTTGGGTTTTGGGTTTGAATTAGGGTTTTGAGTTAAAAATATGGTTTGAATTAGGGTTTAGGGTTTGAAATAGGGTTGAGTTTAAAATGGTGTTTTGGGTCAAAAATAGGGTTAGAATTAGGCTTTGGGTTAGAATTAAGGCTTTGGTTTAAAATTTGGGTTTTGGGGTCAAAATTAGGGTTTAGGATCAAAATTAGGGTTTAGGGTTTGAATTAGGGTGTTGAGTTTAAAATTGGGTTTCGGGTCAAAATTAGTGTTTAGGTTCAAAATTAGGGTTTAGGGTTAAATTAGGAAGGTTAATTAGGGTGGGCAAAAAGGGTGGCAAAATAGGGTAGGGTAGGATCAAAATAGGGTTTAGGGTTTAAAGGGTTGAGTTTAAAATAGGTTGGGAAAAAGGTTGGGGAAAATTGGGTTGGGAGGGTGGAAAAGGGTGGGGAATTAGGTGAGAAAAAAGGGAATTAGGGTTTAGGTTTGAATAGGTGAGTAAAAGGGTTGGGAAAAAGGAAATAGGGGAAGGGCAAATAGGTTAGAGGTTGTTATTAGGGTTTTGAGTTAAAAATAAGGTTAGAATTAGGGTTTTGGGTTAAAACTAGGGCTTCGGGTCAAAATTATGGTCTTCGGTTAAAATTAGGGTTTAGGATCAAAATCAGGGTTTAGGGTTTGAATTAGGGTTTTGAGTTTAAAATAGGGTTTTGGGTCAAAATTAGGGCTTTGGGGTTAAAATTTGGGTTTTGGATCAAATTTTGAGTTTTGGGTCAAAATTTGGGTTTAGGGTTTGAATTTGGGTTTTGAGTTAAAAAATGGGATCTGGGTAAAAAATAAGGTTAGAATTAGGGTTTTGGGTGGTAATTAGGGTTTCCGGTCAAAATTAGGTTTTTGGGTCAAATTTTGGGTTTAGGGTCAAAATGAGAGCTTTGGGTTAAAATTAGGGTTTTGGGTCAAACATAGGGGTTTAGGGTTTGAATTAGGGTTTTGAGTTAAAAATAGGGTCCTGGGTAAAAAAATAATGTTAGAATTAGGGTTTTGGGTTAAAATTAGGGTTTCGGGTCAAAATTAGGGCTTTGGGTTAAAATTAGGGCTTATGATCAAAATTAGGGTTTACGGTTTGAATTAGGGTTTTGAGTTTAAAATAGGGTTTTGGGTCAAAAATAGGGTTAGAATTAGTGTTTTGGGTAAAATTACGGTTTGGGTCCAAATAAGGGTTCTGGGTCAAATTTAGGGTTTAGGGTTTTGAGTTTAAAAGAGTTTTGCGTCAAAAAAAGGGTAAGAATATGGTTTTAAGTCAAAATTAGGGTTTGGGATTTGAATTAGGGTTTTAAGTTAAAAATAGGGTTTCGGGTCAAAATTGGGATAGAATTAGGGTTTTGGGTTTAAATTAGTGTTTTGGTCACAATTATGGTTTGGGTCAAATTTTGGGTTTTGAGTTAAAATTTTGGTATTGGGTCCAAATTAGGGTTTTGGATCAAAATTAGAGTTTAGGGTTTGAATTAAGGTTTTGAGTTAAAAATAGGGTTTTGGGTCAAAAATAGGATTAGAATTAGGGTTTTGGTTTCAAATTAGGGTTTCGTGTCAAAATTAGGGTTCTGAGTCAGATTTAGGGTTTAGGGTCAAAATTAGGGTTTAGGGTTTGAAATAGGGATTGGAGTTTAAATTAGGGTTTCGGGTCAGAATTAGGGTTTTGGTTTAAATTATGGTTTTGGATCAAAATTAGGTTTTTGGGTCAAATTTTGGGTTTAAGGTCAAAATTAGGGTTTAGGGTTTGAATTAGGGTTTTGAGTTAAAAATAGGGTTTCGGGTCAAAATATAGGGTTTCGGGTCAAAATTAGGGTTTTGGGACAAATTTAGGGTTTAGGGTCAAAATCATGGTTTAAGGTTAGAATTAGGGTTTCGTGACAAAATTCGGGTTTAGGGTCAAAATTAGGGTTTAGGGTTTGAAATAGGGTTTTGAGTTTAAAATAGGGGTTTGGGTCAAAAATAGGGTTAGAATTAGGGTTTAGGGTTAAATTACGGTCATGGGTTTGAATTAGGGTTTTGGGTCAAAAATAGTGTTATAATTATGGTTTTGAGGGTTTAGGGTTTGAATTAGGTTTTTGAGTTAAAAATAGTGTTTTGGGTCAAAATAGGGTTTGAATTTGGGTTTTAAGTTAAAATTAGGGTTTCGGATCAAAATTAGGGTTCTGTGTCAAATTTAGGGTTTAGGGTCAAAATTAGAGTTTTTATTATGGTTTTGGGTCAAAATTAGGGATTTGCGTTCAAATTAGGGTTTTGGGTTAAAATTTGGGTATTGGGTCCAAATTAGGGTTTTGGGTTAAAATTAGAGTTTAGGGTTTGAGTTAAGGTTTTGAGTTAAAAATTGGGTTTTTGGTCAAAAATAGGATTAGAATTAGGGTTTTGGTTTAACATTAGGGTTTCGGGTCAAAATTACGGTTCTGGGTCAGATTTAGGGTTTAGGATCAAAATTAGGGTTTAGGGTTTGAAATAGGGATTTGAGTTTAAAATAGGGTTTCGGGTCAAAATTAGGGTTCTGTGTTAAAATTAGGGTTTTGGGTCAAATTTTGGGTTTATGGTCAAAATTAGGGCTTTGGGTCAAAATTATGGTTTCGGGTTAAAATTAGGGTTTAGGATCAAAATTAGGGTTTAGGGTTTTAATAAGGGTTTTGAGTTTAAAATAGGGTTTTGGGTCAAAATTAGGGCTTTGGGGTAAAAATTTGGGCTTTGGGTCGGAACTTGGGTTTTAGGTCAAAATTTGGGTTTTGGGTTTGAATTAGGGTTTTGAGTTAAAAATATGGTTTGAATTAGGGTTTAGGGTTTGAAATAGGGTTGAGTTTAAAATGGTGTTTTGGGTCAAAAATAGGGTTAGAATTAGGCTTTGGGTTAGAATTAAGGCTTTGGTTTAAAATTTGGGTTTTGGGGTCAAAAGTTGGGTTTTGGGTCCAAATTAGGGTTTAGGGTTTGAAATAGGGATTTGAGTTTAAATTTGGGTTTCGGGTCAAAATTAGGGTTTAGGGTCAAAATTAGGGTTTAGGGTTTGAATTAGGGTTGAGTTAAAAATAAGGTTAGAATTAGGGTTTTGGGTTAAAACTAGGGCTTCGGGTCAAAATTATGGCCTTCGGTTAAAATTAGGGTTTAGGATCAAAATCAGGGTTTAGGGTTTGAATTAGGGTTTTGAGTTTAAAATATGGTTTTGGGTCAAAATTAGGGCTTTGGGGTTAAAATTTGGGTTTTGGGTCGGAACTTGGGTTTTAGGTCAAAATTTGGGTTTTGGGTTTGAATTAGGGTTTTGAGTTAAAAATATGGTTTGAATTAGGGTTTAGGGTTTGAAATAGGGTTGAGTTTAAAATGGTGTTTTGGGTCAAAAATAGGGTTAGAATTAGGCTTTGGGTTAGAATTAGGGTTTCGGGTCAAAATTAGGGTTTAGGGTCAAAATTAGGGTTTAGGGTTTGAATTAGGGTTTTGAGTTAAAAATAAGGTTAGAATTAGGGTTTTGGGTTAAAACTAGGGCTTCGGGTCAAAATTAGGCTGTAAAATTAGGGTTTAGGATCAAAAAGGTTTAGGGTTTGAATTAGGGTTTATTTAAAATAGTTTGGGTCAAAATTAGGGCTTTGGGGTTAAAATTTGGGTTTTGGATCAAATTTTGAGTTTTGGGTCAAATTTTGGGTTTAGGGTTTGAATTTGGGTTGGTAAAAAATAAGGTTAGAATTAGGGTTTTGGGTGGTAATTAGGGTTTCCGGTCAAAATTAGGTTTTTGGGTCAAATTTTGGGTTTAGGGTCAAAATGAGAGCTTTGGGTTAAAATTAGGGTTTTGGGTCAAACATAGGGGTTTAGGGTTTGAATTAGGGTTTTGAGTTAAAAATAGGGTCCTGGGTAAAAAAAATGATGTCAGAATTAGGGTTTTGGGTTAAAATTAGGGTTTCGGGTCAAAATTAGGGCTTTGGGTTAAAATTAGGGCTTATGATCAAAATTAGGGTTTACGGTTTGAATTAGGGTTTTGAGTTTAAAATAGGGTTTTGGGTCAAAAATAGGGTTAGAATTAGTGTTTTGGGTAAAATTACGGTTTGGGTCCAAATAAGGGTTCTGGGTCAAATTTAGGGTTTAGGGTTTTGAGTTTAAAAGAGTTTTGCGTCAAAAAAGGGTAAGAATATGGTTTTAAGTCAAAATTAGGGTTTGGGATTTGAATTAGGGTTTTGAGTTAAAAATAGGGTTTTGGGTCAAAATTGGGATAGAATTAGGGTTTTGGGTTTAAATTAGTGTTTCGGATCACAATTATGGTTATGGGTCAAATTTTGGGTTTTGAGATAAAATTTTGGTATTGGGTCCAAATTAGGGTTTTGGATCAAAATTAGAGTTTAGGGTTTGAATTAAGGTTTTGAGTTAAAAATAGGGTTTTGGGTCAAAAATAGGATTAGGATTAGGGTTTTGGTTTCAAATTAGGGTTTCGGGTCAAAATTAGGGTTCTGAGTCAGATTTAGGGTTTAGGGTCAAAATTAGGGTTTAGGGTTTGAAATAGGGATATGAGTTTAAATTAGGGTTTCGGGTCAAAATTAGGGTTCTGGGTTTAAATTATGGTTTTGGATCAAAATTAGGTTTTTGGGTCAAATTTTGGGTTTAGGGTCAAAATTAGGGTTTAGGGTTTGAATTAGGGTTTTGAGTTAAAAATAGGGTTTCGGGTCAAAATATAGGGTTTCGGGTCAAAATTAGGGTTTTGGGACAAATTTAGGGTTTAGGGTCAAAATCATGGTTTAAGGTTAGAATTAGGGTTTCGTGACAAAATTCGGGTTTAGGGTCAAAATTAGGGTTTAGGGTTTGAAATAGGGTTTTGAGTTTAAAATAGGGGTTTGGGTCAAAAATAGGGTTAGAATTAGGGTTTAGGGTTAAATTACGGTCATGGGTTTGAATTAGGGTTTTGGGTCAAAAATAGTGTTATAATTATGGTTTTGAGGGTTTAGGGTTTGAATTAGGTGTTTGAGTTAAAAATAGTGTTTTGGGTCAAAATAGGGTTTGAATTTGGGTTTTAAGTTAAAATTAGGGTTTGGATCAAAATTAGGGGTTACGTGTCAAATTTAGGGTTTAGGGTCAAAATTAGAGTTTTTATTATGGTTTTGGGTCAAAATTAGGGATTTGCGTTCAAATTAGGGTTTTGGGTTAAAATTTGGGTATTGGGTCCAAATTAGGGTTTTGGGTTAAAATTAGAGTTTAGGGTTTGAGTTAAGGTTTTGAGTTAAAAATTGGGTTTTTGGTCAAAAATAGGATTAGAATTAGGGTTTTGGTTTAACATTAGGGTTTCGGGTCAAAATTACGGTTCTGGGTCAGATTTAGGGTTTAGGATCAAAATTAGGGTTTAGGGTTTGAAATAGGGATTTGAGTTTAAAATAGGTTTTGGTCAAAATTAGGGTTGTGTTAAAATTAGGCTTTTGGGTCAAATTTTGGGTTTATGGTCAAAATTAGGGCTTTGGGTCAAAATTATGGTTTCGGGTTAAAATTAGGGTTTAGGATCAAAATTAGGGTTTAGGGTTTTAATAAGGGTTTTGAGTTTAAAATAGGGTTTTGGGTCAAAATTAGGGCTTTGGGGTTAAAATTTGGGCTTTGGGTCGGAACTTGGGTTTTAGGTCAAAATTTGGGTTTTGGGTTTGAATTAGGGTTTTGAGTTAAAAATATGGTTTGAATTAGGGTTTAGGGTTTGAAATAGGGTTGAGTTTAAAATGGTGTTTTGGGTCAAAAATAGGGTTAGAATTAGGCTTTGGGTTAGAATTAAGGCTTTGGTTTAAAATTTGGGTTTTGGGGTCAAAAGTTGGGTTTTGGGTCCAAATTAGGGTTTAGGGTTTGAAATAGGGATTTGAGTTTAAATTTGGGTTTCGGGTCAAAATTAGGGTTTAGGGTCAAAATTAGGGTTTAGGTGAATAGGTAGGGAAAAAGTGTTTTTTTAGGTAAATTAGGGTTTAGGGTTTGAATTAGGGTTGAGTTAAAAATAAGGTTAGAATTAGGGTTTTGGGTTAAAACTAGGGCTTCGGGTCAAAATTATGGTCTTCGGTTAAAATTAGGGTTTAGGATCAAAATCAGGGTTTAGGGTTTGAATTAGGGTTTTGAGTTTAAAATAGGGTTTTGGGTCAAAATTAGGGCTTTGGGGTTAAAATTTGGGTTTTGGATCAAATTTTGAGTTTTGGGTCAAAATTTGGGTTTAGGGTTTGAATTTGGGTTTTGAGTTAAAAAATGGGATCTGGGTAAAAAATAAGGTTAGAATTAGGGTTTTGGGTGGTAATTAGGGTTTCCGGTCAAAATTAGGTTTTTGGGTCAAATTTTGGGTTTAGGGTCAAAATGAGAGCTTTGGGTTAAAATTAGGGTTTTGGGTCAAACATAGGGGTTTAGGGTTTGAATTAGGGTTTTGAGTTAAAAATAGGGTCCTGGGTAAAAAATGATGTCAGAATTAGGGTTTTGGGTTAAAATTAGGGTTTCGGGTCAAAATTAGGGCTTTGGGTTAAAATTAGGGCTTATGATCAAAATTAGGGTTTACGGTTTGAATTAGGGTTTTGAGTTTAAAATAGGGTTTTGGGTCAAAAATAGGGTTAGAATTAGTGTTTTGGGTAAAATTACGGTTTGGGTCCAAATAAGGGTTCTGGGTCAAATTTAGGGTTTAGGGTTTTGAGTTTAAAAGAGTTTTGCGTCAAAAAAAGGGTAAGAATATGGTTTTAAGTCAAAATTAGGGTTTGGGATTTGAATTAGGGTTTTGAGTTAAAAATAGGGTTTTGGGTCAAAATTGGGATAGAATTAGGGTTTTGGGTTTAAATTAGTGTTTCGGATCACAATTATGGTTCTGGGTCAAATTTTGGGTTTTGAGATAAAATTTTGGTATTGGGTCCAAATTAGGGTTTTGGATCAAAATTAGAGTTTAGGGTTTGAATTAAGGTTTTGAGTTAAAAATAGGGTTTTGGGTCAAAAATAGGATTAGAATTAGGGTTTTGGTTTCAAATTAGGGTTTCGGGTCAAAATTAGGGTTCTGAGTCAGATTTAGGGTTTAGGGTCAAAATTAGGGTTTAGGGTTTGAAATAGGGATATGAGTTTAAATTAGGGTTTCAGGTCAAAATTAGGGTTCTGGGTTTAAATTATGGTTTTGGATCAAAATTAGGTTTTTGGGTCAAATTTTGGGTTTAAGGTCAAAATTAGGGTTTAGGGTTTGAATTAGGGTTTTGAGTTAAAAATAGGGTTTCGGGTCAAAATATAGGGTTTCGGGTCAAAATTAGGGTTTTGGGACAAATTTAGGGTTTAGGGTCAAAATCATGGTTTAAGGTTAGAATTAGGGTTTCGTGACAAAATTCGGGTTTAGGGTCAAAATTAGGGTTTAGGGTTTGAAATAGGGTTTTGAGTTTAAAATAGGGGTTTGGGTCAAAAATAGGGTTAGAATTAGGGTTTAGGGTTAAATTACGGTCATGGGTTTGAATTAGGGTTTTGGGTCAAAAATAGTGTTATAATTATGGTTTTGAGGGTTTAGGGTTTGAATTATGTTTTTGAGTTAAAAATAGTGTTTTGGGTCAAAATAGGGTTTGAATTTGGGTTTTAAGTTAAAATTAGGGTTTCGGATCAAAATTAGGGTTCTGTGTCAAATTTAGGGTTTAGGGTCAAAATTAGAGTTTTTATTATGATTTTGGGTCAAAATTAGGGATTTGCGTTAAAATTAGGGTTTTGGGTTTAAAATTTGGGTATTGGGGCCAAATTAGGGTTTTGAGTTAAAATTAGAGTTTAGGGTTTGAGTTAAGGTTTTGAGTTAAAAATTGGGTTTTGGGTCAAAAATAGGATTAGAATTAGGGTTTTGGTTTAACATTAGGGTTTCGGGTCAAAATTACGGTTCTGGGGTCTGATTTAGGGTTTAGGATCAAAATTAGGGTTTAGGGTTTGAAATAGGGATTTGAGTTTAAAATAGGGTTTCGGGTCAAAATTAGGGTTCTGTGTTAAAATTAGGCTTTTGGGTCAAATTTTGGGTTTATGGTCAAAATTAGGGCTTTGGGTCAAAATTATGGTTTCGGGTTAAAATTAGGGTTTAGGGTTTTAATAAGGGTTTTGAGTTTAAAATAGGGTTTTGGGTCAAAATTAGGGCTTTGGGGTTAAAATTTGGGCTTTGGGTCGGAACTTGGGTTTTAGGTCAAAATTTGGGTTTTGGGTTTGAATTAGGGTTTTGAGTTAAAAATATGGTTTGAATTAGGGTTTAGGGTTTGAAATAGGGTTGAGTTTAAAATGGTGTTTTGGGTCAAAAATAGGGTTAGAATTAGGCTTTGGGTTAGAATTAAGGCTTTGGTTTAAAATTTGGGTTTTGGGGTCAAAAGTTGGGTTTTGGGTCCAAATTAGGGTTTAGGGTTTGAAATAGGGATTTGAGTTTAAATTTGGGTTTCGGGTCAAAATTAGGGTATAGGGTAAAAAGGTAGGGAAAGTTTAAAAAAAAATAGGTTGGTTAAAAAGGGAGGAAAGGGGGAGGGGGGGGAAATTCAATTAGGGTTTAGGGTCAAAATTAGGGTTTAGGGTTTGAATTAGGGTTTTCATTTAAAAATAAGGTTAGAATTAGGGTTTTGGGTTAAAACTAGGGCTTCGGGTCAAAATTATGGTCTTCGGTTAAAATTAGGGTTTAGGATCAAAATCAGGGTTTAGGGTTTGAATTAGGGTTTTGAGTTTAAAATAGGGTTTGGTGTCAAAATTAGGGCTTTGGGGTTAAAATTTGGGTTTTGGATCAAATTTTGAGTTTTGGGTCAAATTTTGGGTTTAGGGTTTGAATTTGGGTTGGTAAAAAATAAGGTTAGAATTAGGGTTTTGGGTGGTAATTAGGGTTTCCGGTCAAAATTTGGTTTTTGGGTCAAATTTTGGGTTTAGGGTCAAAATGAGAGCTTTGGGTTAAAATTAGGGTTTTGGGTCAAACATAGGGGTTTAGGGTTTGAATTAGGGTTTTGAGTTAAAAATAGGGTCCTGGGTAAAAAAAATGATGTCAGAATTAGGGTTTTGGGTTAAAATTAGGGTTTCGGGTCAAAATTAGGGCTTTGGGTTAAAATTAGGGCTTATGATCAAAATTAGGGTTTACGGTTTGAATTAGGGTTTTGAGTTTAAAATAGGGTTTTGGGTCAAAAATAGGGTTAGAATTAGTGTTTTGGGTAAAATTACGGTTTGGGTCCAAATAAGGGTTCTGGGTCAAATTTAGGGTTTAGGGTTTTGAGTTTAAAAGAGTTTTGCGTCAAAAAAAGGGTAAGAATATGGTTTTAAGTCAAAATTAGGGTTTGGGATTTGAATTAGGGTTTTGAGTTAAAAATAGGGTTTTGGGTCAAAATTGGGATAGAATTAGGGTTTTGGGTTTAAATTAGTGTTTCGGATCACAATTATGGTTCTGGGTCAAATTTTGGGTTTTGAGATAAAATTTTGGTATTGGGTCCAAATTAGGGTTTTGGATCAAAATTAGAGTTTAGGGTTTGAATTAAGGTTTTGAGTTAAAAATAGGGTTTTGGGTCAAAAATAGGATTAGAATTAGGGTTTTGGTTTCAAATTAGGGTTTCGGGTCAAAATTAGGGTTCTGAGTCAGATTTAGGGTTTAGGGTCAAAATTAGGGTTTAGGGTTTGAAATAGGGATATGAGTTTAAATTAGGGTTTCGGGTCAAAATTAGGGTTCTGGGTTTAAATTATGGTTTTGGATCAAAATTAGGTTTTTGGGTCAAATTTTGGGTTTAAGGTCAAAATTAGGGTTTAGGGTTTGAATTAGGGTTTTGAGTTAAAAATAGGGTTTCGGGTCAAAATATAGGGTTTCGGGTCAAAATTAGGGTTTTGGGACAAATTTAGGGTTTAGGGTCAAAATCATGGTTTAAGGTTAGAATTAGGGTTTCGTGACAAAATTCGGGTTTAGGGTCAAAATTAGGGTTTAGGGTTTGAAATAGGGTTTTGAGTTTAAAATAGGGGTTTGGGTCAAAAATAGGGTTAGAATTAGGGTTTAGGGTTAAATTACGGTCATGGGTTTGAATTAGGGTTTTGGGTCAAAAATAGTGTTATAATTATGGTTTTGAGGGTTTAGGGTTTGAATTAGGTTTTTGAGTTAAAAATAGTGTTTTGGGTCAAAATAGGGTTTGAATTTGGGTTTTAAGTTAAAATTAGGGTTTCGGATCAAAATTAGGGTTCTGTGTCAAATTTAGGGTTTAGGGTCAAAATTAGAGTTTTTATTATGGTTTTGGGTCAAAATTAGGGATTTGCGTTCAAATTAGGGTTTTGGGTTAAAATTTGGGTATTGGGTCCAAATTAGGGTTTTGGGTTAAAATTAGAGTTTAGGGTTTGAGTTAAGGTTTTGAGTTAAAAATTGGGTTTTGGGTCAAAAATAGGATTAGAATTAGGGTTTTGGTTTAACATTAGGGTTTCGGGTCAAAATTACGGTTCTGGGTCAGATTTAGGGTTTAGGATCAAAATTAGGGTTTAGGGTTTGAAATAGGGATTTGAGTTTAAAATAGGGTTTCGGGTCAAAATTAGGGTTCTGTGTTAAAATTAGGCTTTTGGGTCAAATTTTGGGTTTAGGGTCAAAATTAGGGCTTTGGGTCAAAATTATGGTTTCGGGTTAAAATTAGGGTTTAGGATCAAAATTAGGGTTTAGGGTTTTAATAAGGGTTTTGAGTTTAAAATAGGGTTTTGGGTCAAAATTAGGGCTTTGGGGTTAAAATTTGGGTTTTGGGTCGGAACTTGGGTTTTAGGTCAAAATTTGGGTTTTGGGTTTGAATTAGGGTTTTGAGTTAAAAATATGGTTTGAATTAGGGTTTAGGGTTTGAAATAGGGTTGAGTTTAAAATGGTGTTTTGGGTCAAAAATAGGGTTAGAATTAGGCTTTGGGTTAGAATTAAGGCTTTGGTTTAAAATTTGGGTTTTAGGGTCAAAAGTTGGGTTTTGGGTCCAAATTAGGGTTTAGGGTTTGAAATAGGGATTTGAGTTTAAATTTGGGTTTCGGGTCAAAATTAGGGTTTAGGGTCAAAATTAGGGTTTAGGGTTTGAATTAGGGTTTTGAGTTAAAAATAAGGTTAGAATTAGGGTTTTGTGTTAAAACTAGGGCTTCTGGTCAAAATTATGGTCTTCGGTTAAAATTAGGGTTTAGGATCAAAATCAGGGTTTAGGGTTTGAATTAGGGTTTTGAGTTTAAAATAGGGTTTTGGGTCAAAATTAGGGCTTTGGGGTTAAAATTTGGGTTTTGGATCAAATTTTGAGTTTTGGGTCAAAATTTGGGTTTAGGGTTTGAATTTGGGTTTTGAGTTAAAAAATGGGATCTGGGTAAAAAATAAGGTTAGAATTAGGGTTTTGGGTGGTAATTAGGGTTTCCGGTCAAAATTAGGTTTTTGGGTCAAATTTTGGGTTTAGGGTCAAAATGAGAGCTTTGGGTTAAAATTAGGGTTTTGGGTCAAACATAGGGGTTTAGGGTTTGAATTAGGGTTTTGAGTTAAAAATAGGGTCCTGGGTAAAAAAAATGATGTCAGAATTAGGGTTTTGGGTTAAAATTAGGGTTTCGGGTCAAAATTAGGGCTTTGGGTTAAAATTAGGGCTTATGATCAAAATTAGGGTTTACGGTTTGAATTAGGGTTTTGAGTTTAAAATAGGGTTTTGGGTCAAAAATAGGGTTAGAATTAGTGTTTTGGGTAAAATTACGGTTTGGGTCCAAATAAGGGTTCTGGGTCAAATTTAGGGTTTAGGGTTTTGAGTTTAAAAGAGTTTTGCGTCAAAAAAAGGGTAAGAATATGGTTTTAAGTCAAAATTAGGGTTTGGGATTTGAATTAGGGTTTTGAGTTAAAAATAGGGTTTTGGGTCAAAATTGGGATAGAATTAGGGTTTTGGGTTTAAATTAGTGTTTCGGATCACAATTATGGTTCTGGGTCAAATTTTGGGTTTTGAGATAAAATTTTGGTATTGGGTCCAAATTAGGGTTTTGGATCAAAATTAGAGTTTAGGGTTTGAATTAAGGTTTTGAGTTAAAAATAGGGTTTTGGGTCAAAAATAGGATTAGAATTAGGGTTTTGGTTTCAAATTAGGGTTTTGGTCAAAATTAGGGGTTGAGTCGATTTAGGGTTTAGGGTCAAAATTAGGGTTTAGGGTTTGAAATAGGGATTTGATTTTAAATTAGGGTTTTGGGTCAAAATTAGGATTCTGGGTTTAAATTATGGTTTTGGATCAAAATTAGGTTTTTGTGTCAAATTTTGGGTTTAGGGTTTGAATAAGGGTTTTGAGTTAAAAATAGGGTTTAAAATTTAGGGTTTCGGGTCAAAATTAGGGTTTTGGGACAAATTTAGGGTTTAGGGTCAAAATCATGGTTTAAGGTTAGAATTAGGGTTTCGTGACAAAATTCGGGTTTAGGGTCAAAATTAGGGTTTAGGGTTTGAAATAGGGTTTTGAGTTTAAAATAGGGGTTTGGGTCAAAAATAGGGTTAGAATTAGGGTTTAGGGTTAAATTACGGTCATGGGTTTGAATTAGGGTTTTGGGTCAAAAATAGTGTTATAATTATGGTTTTGAGGGTTTAGGGTTTGAATTAGGTTTTTGAGTTAAAAATAGTGTTTTGGGTCAAAATAGGGTTTGAATTTGGGTTTTAAGTTAAAATTAGGGTTTCGGATCAAAATTAGGGTTCTGTGTCAAATTTAGGGTTTAGGGTCAAAATTAGAGTTTTTATTATGGTTTTGGGTCAAAATTAGGGATTTGCGTTCAAATTAGGGTTTTGGGTTAAAATTTGGGTATTGGGTCCAAATTAGGGTTTTGGGTTAAAATTAGAGTTTAGGGTTTGAGTTAAGGTTTTGAGTTAAAAATTGGGTTTTGGGTCAAAAATAGGATTAGAATTAGGGTTTTGGTTTAACATTAGGGTTTCGGGTCAAAATTAGGGTTCTGGGTCAGATTTAGGGTTTAGGATCAAAATTAGGGTTTAGGGTTTGAAATAGGGATTTGAGTTTAAAATAGGGTTTCAGGTCAAAATTAGGGTTCTGTGTTAAAATTAGGCTTTTGGGTCAAATTTTGGGTTTAAGGTCAAAATTAGGGCTTTGGGTCAAAATTATGGTTTCGGGTTAAAATTAGGGTTTAGGATTAAAATTAGGGTTTAGGGTTTTAATAAGGGTTTTGAGTTTAAAATACGGTTTTGGGTCAAAATTAGGGCTTTGGGGTTAAATTTTGGATTTTGGGTCGGAACTTGGGTTTTAGGTCAAAATTTGGGTTTTGGGTTTGAATTAGGGTTTTGAGTTAAAAATATGGTTTGAATTAGGGTTTAGGGTTTGAAATAAGGTTGAGTTTAAAATGGTGTTTTGTGTCAAAAATAGGGTTAGAATTAGGCTTTGGGTTAGAATTAAGGCTTTGGGTCAAAATTAGGGTTTAGGGTTTGAATTAGGGTTTTGAGTTAAAAATAAGGTTAGAATTAGGGTTTTGGGATAAAACTAGGGCTTTGGGTCAAAATTATGGTCTTCGATTAAAATTAGGGTTTAGGATCAAAATTAGGGTTTAGGGTTTCAATTAGGGTTTTGAGTTTAAAATAGGGTTTGGGGTCAAAATTAGGGCTTTGGGGTTAAAATTTGGGTTTTGGATCAAAATTTGGGTTTTGGGTCAAAATTTGGGTTTTGGGTTTGAATTTGGGTTTTGAGTTAAAAAATGGGATCTGGGTAAAAAAAATAAGGTTAGAATTAGGGTTTTGGGTGATAATTAGGGTTTCCGGTCAAAATTAGGTTTTTGGGTCAAATTTTGGGTTTAGGGTCAAAATGAGAGCTTTGGGTTAAAATTAGGGTTTTGGGTCAAACATAGGGGTTTAGGGTTTGAATTAGGGTTTTGAGTTAAAAATAGGGTCCTGGGTAAAAAAAAATAATGTTAGAATTAGGGTTTCGGGTTAAAATTACGGTTTCGGGTCAAAAATAGGGCTTTGGGTTAAATTTTGGGCTTAGGATCAAAATTAGGGTTTAGGGTTTGAATTAGGGTTTTGAGTTTAAAATAGGGTTTTGGGTCAAAAATAGGGTTAGAATTAGTGTTTTGGGTAAAATTACGGTTTGGGTCCAAATAAGGGTTCTGGGTCAAATTTAGGGTTTAGGGTTTTGAGTTTAAAAGAGTTTTGCGTCAAAAAAGGGTAAGAATATGGTTTTAAGTCAAAATTAGGGTTTGGGATTTGAATTAGGGTTTTGAGTTAAAAATAGGGTTTTGGGTCAAAATTGGGATAGAATTAGGGTTTTGGGTTTAAATTAGTGTTTCGGATCACAATTATGGTTCTGGGTCAAATTTTGGGTTTTGAGATAAAATTTTGGTATTGGGTCCAAATTAGGGTTTTGGATCAAAATTAGAGTTTAGGGTTTGAATTAAGGTTTTGAGTTAAAAATAGGGTTTTGGGTCAAAAATAGGATTAGAATTAGGGTTTTGGTTTCAAATTAGGGTTTCGGGTCAAAATTAGGGTTCTGAGTCAGATTTAGGGTTTAGGGTCAAAATTAGGGTTTAGGGTTTGAAATAGGGATATGAGTTTAAATTAGGGTTTCAGGTCAAAATTAGGGTTCTGGGTTTAAATTATGGTTTTGGATCAAAATTAGGTTTTTGGGTCAAATTTTGGGTTTAAGGTCAAAATTAGGGTTTAGGGTTTGAATTAGGGTTTTGAGTTAAAAATAGGGTTTCGGGTCAAAATTTAGGGTTTCGAGTCAAAATTAGGGTTTTGGGACAAATTTAGGGTTTAGGGTCAAAATCATGGTTTAAGGTTTAGGGTTTCGTGACAAAATTAGGGTTTAGGGTCAAAATTAGGGTTTAGGGTTTGAAATAGGGTTTTGAGTTTAAAATAGGGGTTTGGGTCAAAAATAAGGTTAGAATTAGGGTTTAGGGTTAAATTACGGTCATGGGTTTGAATTAGGGTTTTGGGTGAAAAATAGTGTTATAATTATTGTTTTGGGTCAAAATTAGGTTTTATGGTTTGAATTAGGGTTTTGAGTTAAAAATAGTGTTTTGGGTTAAAATAGGGTTTGAATTAGGGTTTTGAGTTAAAATTAGGGTTTCGGATCAAATTTAGGGTTTTGTGTCAAATTTAGGGTTTAGGGTAAAAATTAGAGTTTTTATTATGGTTTTGGGTCAAAATTAGGGATTTGCATTAAAATTAGGGTTTTGGGTTACAATTTGGGTATTGGGTCCAAATTAGGGTTTTGGGTTAAAATTAGAGTTAAGTGTTTGAGTTAAGGTTTTGAGTTAAAAATTGGGTTTTGGGTCAAAAATAGGATTAGAATTAGGGTTTTGGTTTAACATTAGGGTTTCGGGTCAAAATTAGGGTTCTGGGTCAGATTTCGGGTTTAGGATCAAAATTAGGGTCTAGGGTTTGAAATAGGGATTTGAGTTTAAAATAGGGTTTCGGGTCAAAATTAGGGTTGTGTTAAAATTAGGGTTTTGGATCAAATTTTGGGTTTATGGTCAAAATTAGGGCTTCGGGTCAAAATTATGGTTTAGGGTTAAAATTAGGGTTTAGGAAATTAGGTTTAGGGTTTTAATAAGGGTTTTGAGTTTAAAATAGGGTTTTGGGTCAAAATTAGGGCTTTGGGGTTAAAAATTTGGGCTTTGGGTGAACTTGGGTTTAAGGTCAAAATTTGGGTTATGGGTTTGAATTAGGGTTTTGAGTTAAAAATATGGTTTGAATTAGGGTTTAGGGTTTGAAATAGGGTTGAGTATATAATGGTGTTTTGGGTCAAAAATAGGGTTAGAATTAGGCTTTGGGTAAGAATTAGGGCTTTGGGTTAAAATTAGGGTTTGGGGGTCAAAAGTTGGGTTTTGGGTCCTAATTAGGTTTAGGGTTTGAAATAGGGATTTGAGTTTAAATTTGTGTTTCGGGTCAAAATTAGGGTTTAGGGTCAAAATTAGGTTTAGGGTTTGAATTAGGGTTTTGAGTTAAAAATAAGGTTGTTAGGGTTTTGGGTTAAAACTAGGGCTTAGGGTCAAAATTATGGCTTTGGTTAAAATTAGGGTTTAGGATCAAAATTGGGGTTTAGGGTTTGAATTAGGGTTTTGAGTTTAAAATATGGTTTTGGGTCAAAATTAGTTGGTTAAAATTTGGGTTTTGGATCAAATTTGGGTTTTGGGTCAAAATTAGGGTTTTGGGTCAAAATTAGGGTTTTGAGTTAAAAATAGGGGAATAAAATTAGGATTTAGTGAAGGGTTTTGAAAATAGGGATGGGTAAAATTAGGGTTTGGGAAAGAGGGTTTGAGTAAAAAAGGGAAAAATAAGGTTAGAATTAGGGTGTTGGGTTAAAATAGGGTTTGGAAAATAGTCTTAGGAAATTAGGTAGGATCAAAATTAGGGTTTAGGGTTTGAAATAGGGTTTGAGTTTAAAATATTGGGTAAATTAGGGCTTTGTGGGCTGGTCAAATTTTGGGTTTAGTGAATTAGGGTTAGGGTTTGAAGGGTTTAAAAATAAGAGAATTAGGGTTTGGGTGGAATTAGGGTTTTCAAAATTAGGGTTTTGGGTCAAATTTGGGTTTAGGGTCAAAATGAGAGCTTTGGGTTAAAATTAGGGTTTTGGGTCAAAATTAGGGTTTAGGGTTGAATTAGGGTTTGAGTTAAAAATAGGGTTTGGGTAAAAAAATGATGTCAGAATTAGGGTTTTGGGTTAAAATTAGGGTTTCGGGTCAAAATTAGGGCTTTGGGTTAAAATTAGGGCTTATGATCAAAATTAGGGTTTACGGTTTGAATTAGGGTTTTGAATTTAAAATAGGGTTTTGGGTCAAAAATAGGGTTAGAATTAGTGTTTTGGGTAAAATTACGGTTTGGGTCCAAATAAGGGTTCTGGGTCAAATTTAGGGTTTAGGGTTTTGAGTTAAAAGAGTTTCGTCAAAAAGGTAAGAATATGGTTTTAAGTCAAAATTAGGGTTTGGGATTTGAATTAGGGTTTTGAGTTAAAAATAGGGCTTTGGGTCAAAATTGGGATAGAATTAGGGTTTTGGGTTTAAATTAGTGTTTCGGATCACAATTATGGTTCTGGGTCAAATTTTGGGTTTTGAGTTAAAATTTTGGTATTGGGTCCAAATTAGGGTTTTGGATCAAAATTAGAGTTTAGGGTTTGAATTAAGGTTTTGAGTTAAAAATAGGGTTTTGGGTCAAAAATAGGATTAGAATTAGGGGTTTGGTTTCAAATTAGGGTTTCGGGTCAAAATTAGGGTTCTGAGTCAGATTTAGGGTTTAGGGTCAAAATTAGGGTTTAGGGTTTGAAATAGGGATTTGAGTTTAAATTAGGGTTTCGGGTCAAAATTAGGGTTCTGGGTTTAAATTATGGTTTTGGATCAAAATTAGGTTTTTGGGTCAAATTTTGGGTTTAGGGTCAAAATTAGGGTTTAGGGTTTGAATTAGGGTTTTGAGTTAAAAATAGGGTTTCGGGTCAAAATTTAGGGTTTCGGGTCAAAATTAGGGTTTTGGGACAAATTTAGGGTTTAGGGTCAAAATCAGGGTTTAAGGTTAGAATTATGGTTTCGTGACAAAATTAGGGTTTAGCGTCAAAATTAGGGTTTAGGGTTTGAAATAGGGTTTTGAGTTTAAAATAGGGGTTTGGGTCAAAAATAGGGTTAGAATTAGGGTTTAGGGTAAAATTACGGTCTTGGGTTTGAATTCGGTTTTTGCGTCAAAAATAGGGTTAGAATTATGGTTTTGAGAGGTTTAGGGTTTGAATTAGGGTTTTGAGTTAAAAATAGTGTTTTGGGTCAAAATAGGGTTTGAATTAGGGTTTTGAGTTAAAATTAGGGTTTCGGATCAAAATTAGGGTTCTGTGTCAAATTTAGGGTTTAGGGTCAAAATTAGAGTTTTTTATTATGGTTTTGGGTCAAAATTAGGGATTTGCGTTAAAATTAGGGTTTTGGGTTAAAATTTGGGTATTGGGTCCAAATTAGGGTTTTGGGTTAAAATTAGAGTTTAGGGTTTGAATTAAGGTTTTGAGATAAAATTGGGTTTTGGGTCAAAAATAGGATTAGAATTAAGGTTTTGGTTTAACATTAGGGTTTCGGGTCAAAATTAGGGTTCTGGGTCAGATTTAGGGTTTAGGGTCAAAATTAGGGTTTAGGGTTTGAAATAGGGATTTGAGTTTAAAATAGGGTTTCGGGTCAAAATTAGGGTTCTGTGTTAAAATTAAGCTTTTGGGTCAAATTTTGGGTTTAGGGTCAAAATTAAGGCTTTGGGTCAAAATTAGGGTTTAGTGTCAAAATTAGGGTTTAGGGTTTTAATAAGGGTTTTGAGTTTAAAATAGGGTTTTGGGTCAAAATTAGGGCTTTGGGGTTAAAATTTGGGTTTTGGGTCGGAACTTGGGTTTTAGGTCAAAATTTGGGTTTTGGGTTTGAATTAGGGTTTTGAGTTAAAAATATGGTTTGAATTAGGGTTTAGGGTTTGAAATAAGGTTGAGTTTAAAATGGTGTTTTGGGTCAAAAATAGGGTTAGAATTAGGCTTTGGGTTAGAATTAAGGCTTTGGGTTAAAATTAGGGTTTTGGGGTCAAAAGTTGGGTTTTGGGT
>JAUPTC010000015.1:2469122-2511970 GCA_030762895.1 Sophora flavescens
AAAACCATAATTTAAACCTAGAACCCTAATTTTGACCCAAACCCAAATTTAAATTCAAAACCCTATAACAAACCCAAGACCACTAATTTTGACCCTAAACCCTAAATCTGACTCAACCCTAATTTTGAACCGAAACCCTAATTTGAAACCAAACCCCTAATTCTAATCCTATTTTTGACCCAAAACCCTATTTTTAACTCAAAACCTTAATTCAAACCCTAAACTCTAATTTTGATCCAAAACCCTAATTTGGACCCCATACCAAAATTTTAACTCAAAACCCAAAATTTGACCCAGAACCATAATTGTGATCCGAAACACTAATTTTAACCCAAAACCCTAATTCTAACCCTATTTTGACCCAAAACCCTATTTTTAACTCAAAACCCTAATTCAAATCCTAAACCCAAATTTTGACTTAAAACCATATTCTTACCCTTTTTTGACGCAAAACTCTTTTAAACTCAAAACCCTAAACCCTAATTTGGACCCTAAACCCTAAATTTGACCCAGAACCCTTATTTGGACCCAAACCGTAATTTTACCCAAAACCCTAATTCTAACCCTATTTTTGACCCAAAACCCTATTTAAAACTCAACCCTATTTCAAACCCTAAACCCTAATTTTGACCCAGAACCCTAATTTTAACCCAGTGCCCTATTTTTGACCCACAACCCTATTTTAAACTCAAAACCCTATTTCAAACCCTAAACCCTAACTTATACACTAAACCCAAAATTTGACCCAAAGCCCTAATTAGGACCCTATTTTATACCCAATATTTTAAACTCAAAACCCTATTTCAAACCCTAAACCCTAATTTCGACCATGAACCCAAAATTTGACCCAAAAACTAATTTTTACCCGAAACCCTAATTTTAACCCGAAACCTTATTTTTAACTCAAAACCCTAATTCAATCCCAAAACCCTAATTTGATCTAAAGCCCTAATTTTGACCCAAAACCCTATTTTAAACTCAAAACCCTAATTCAAACCCTAAACCCTAATTTTGATCCTAAGCCCTAATTTTAACCCAAAGCCCTAATTTTGACCCGAAACCCAAATTTTAACCCAAAACCCTAATTCTAACCTTATTTTTTACCCAGGACCCTATTTTTAACTCAAAACCCTAATTCAAACCCTAAACCCCTATGTTTGACCCAAAACCCTAATTTTAACCCAAAGCTCTAATTTTGACCCTAAACCCAAAATTGGACCCAAAAACCTAATTTTGACCGGAAACCCTAATTTTCACCCAAAACCCTAATTCTAACCTTATTTTTTTACCAAGAACCCATTTTTTAACTCAAAACCCAAATTCAAACCCTAAACCCAAATTTTGACCCAAAACCCAAATTTTAACCCCAAAGCCCTAATTTTGACCCAAAACCCTATTTTAAACTCAAAACCCTAATTCAAACCCTAAACCCTAATTTTGATCCTAAACCCTAATTTTAACCGAAGACCATAATTTTGACCCGAAGCCCTAGTTTTAACCCAAAACCATAATTGTAACCTTATTTTTAACTCAAAACCCTAATTCAAACCCTAAACCCTAATTTTGACCCTAAACCCTAATTTTGACCCGAAACCCAAATTTAAACTCAAATCCCTGTTTCAAACCCTAAACCCTAATTTGGACCCAGAACCCAACTTTTGACCCCAAAACCCTAATTCTAACCCAAGCCCAATTCTAACCCAAAGCCTAATTCTAACCCTATTTTTGACCCAAAACACCATTTTAAACTCAACCCTATTTCAAACCCTAAACCCTAATTCTAACCATATTTTTAACTCAAAACCCTAATTCAAACCCAAAACCCAAATTTTTACCTAAAACCCAAGTTCCGACCCAAAACCCAAATTTTAACCGCAAAGCCCTAATTTTGACCCAAAACCCTATTTTAAACTAAAAACCCTAATTAAAACCCTAAACCCTAATTTTGATCCTAAACCCTAATTTTAACCCGAAACCATAATGCTGACCCAAAGCCCTAATTTTGACCCTAAACCCAAAATTTGACCCAAAAGCCTAATTTTGATCCAAAACCCTAATTTTGACCCGAAACCCTATTTTAAACTCAAATCCCTATTTCAAACCCTAAACCCTAATTTTGACCCTAAACCGTAAATCTGACCCAGAACCCTAATTTTGACCCGAAACCCTAATGTTAAACCAAACCCTTAATTCTAATCCTATTTTTGACCCAAAACCCCATTTTTAACTCAAAACCTTAATTCAAACCCTAAACTCTAATTTTAACCCGAAACCCTAATTTGTACCCAATACCCAAATTTTAACCCAAAACCCTAAATTTAACGCAAATCCCTAATTTTGACCCAAACCATAATAAAAAACTCCAATTTTGACCCTAAACCCTAAATTTGACACAGAACCCTAATTTTGATCCGAAACCCTAATTTTAACTCAAAACCCTAATTCAAACCCTATTTTGACCCAAAACACTATTTTTGACTCAAAACCCTAATTCAAACCCTAAACCCTAATTTTGACCTAAAACCATAATTCTATCCCTATTTTTGACGCAAAACCCTAATTCAAATCCAAGACCGTAATTTTACCCAAAACCGTAATTCTAACCCTATTTTTGACCCGAACCCATATTTTAAAGTCAAAACCCTATTTCAAACCCTAAACCCTAATTTTGTCACGAAACCCTAATTCTAACCTTAAAGACTGATTTTGACCCTAAACCCTAAATTTGTCCCAAAACCCTAATTTTGACCCGAAACCCTAAATTTTGACCAGAAACCCTATTTTTAACTCAAAACCCTAATTAAAACCCTAAACCCTAATTTTGACCCTAAACCCAAAATTTGACCCAAAAACCTAATTTTGACCCAAAACCATAATTTAAACCTAGAACCCTAATTTTGACCCGAAACCCAAATTTAAATTCAAAACCCTATAACAAACCCAAGACCCTAATTTTGACCCTAAACCCTAAATCTGACTCAACCCTAATTTTGAACCGAAACCCTAATTTGAAACCAAACCCCTAATTCTAATCCTATTTTTGACCCAAAACCCTATTTTTAACTCAAAACCTTAATTCAAACCCTAAACTCTAATTTTGATCCAAAACCCTAATTTGGACCCAATACCAAAATTTTAACTCAAAACCCAAAATTTGACCCAGAACCATAATTGTGATCCGAAACACTAATTTTAACCCAAAACCCTAATTCTAACCCTATTTTGACCCAAAACCCTATTTTTAACTCAAAACCCTAATTCAAATCCTAAACCCAAATTTTGACTTAAAACCATATTCTTACCCTTTTTTGACGCAAAACTCTTTTAAACTCAAAACCCTAAACCCTAATTTGGACCATAAACCCTAAATTTGACCCAGAACCCTTATTTGGACCCAAACCGTAATTTTACCCAAAACCATAATTCCAACCCTATTTTTGACCCAAAACCCTATTTAAAACTCAACCCAATTTCAACACCGAAACCCAAATTTTGACCAAGACCCCTAATTTTAACCTGGGGGCCCTATTTTTGACCAAAAACCTATTTTAAACTCAAAACCCTATTTCAAACCCTAAACCCTAACTTATACACTAAACCCAAAATTTGACCCAAAGCCCTAATTAGGACCCTATTTTATACCCAATATTTTAAACTCAAAACCCTATTTCAAACCCTAAACCCTAATTTCGACCATGAACCCAAAATTTTACCCAAAAACTAATTTTTACCCGAAACCTTATTTTTAACTCAAAACCCTAATTCAATCCCAAAACCCTAATTTGATCTAAAGCCCTAATTTTGACCCAAAACCCTATTTTAAACTCAAAACCCTAATTCAAACCCTAAACCCTAATTTTGATCCTAAGCCCTAATTTTAACCCAAAGCCCTAATTTTGACCAAAACCCAAATTTTAACCCAAAACCCTAATTCTAACCTTATTTTTACCCAGGACCCTATTTTTAACTCAAAACCCTAATTCAAACCCTAAACCCCTATGTTTGACCCAAAACCCTAATTTTAACCCAAAGCTCTAATTTTGACCCTAAACCCAAAATTGGACCCAAAAACCTAATTTTGACCGGAAACCCTAATTTTCACCCAAAACCCTAATTCTAACCTTATTTTTTACCAAGAACCCATTTTTTACTCAAACCCAAATTCAAACCCTAAACCCAAATTTTGACCCAAAACCCAAATTTTAACCCCAAAGCCCTAATTTTGACCCAAAACCCTATTTTAAACTCAAAACCCTAATTCAAACCCTAAACCCTAATTTTGATCCTAAACCCTAATTTTAACCGAAGACCATAATTTTGACCCGAAGCCCTAGTTTTAACCCAAAACCATAATTGTAACCTTATTTTTAACTCAAAACCCTAATTCAAACCCTAAACCCTAATTTTGACCCTAAACCCTAATTTTGACCCGAAACCCAAATTTAAACTCAAATCCCTGTTTCAAACCCTAAACCCTAATTTGGACCCAGAACCCAACTTTTGACCCCAAAACCCTAATTCTAACCCAAGCCCAATTCTAACCCAAAGCCTAATTCTAACCCTATTTTTGACCCAAAACACCATTTTAAACTCAACCCTATTTCAAACCCTAAACCCTAATTCTAACCATATTTTTAACTCAAAACCCTAATTCAAACCCAAAACCCAAATTTTTACCTAAAACCCAAGTTCCGACCCAAAACCCAAATTTTAACCGCAAAGCCCTAATTTTGACCCAAAACCCTATTTTAAACTAAAAACCCTAATTAAAACCCTAAACCCTAATTTTGATCCTAAACCCTAATTTTAACCCGAAACCATAATGCTGACCCAAAGCCCTAATTTTGACCCTAAACCCAAAATTTGACCCAAAAGCCTAATTTTGATCCAAAACCCTAATTTTGACCCGAAACCCTATTTTAAACTCAAATCCCTATTTCAAACCCTAAACCCTAATTTTGACCCTAAACCGTAAATCTGACCCAGAACCCTAATTTTGACCCGAAACCCTAATGTTAAACCAAACCCTTAATTCTAATCCTATTTTTGACCCAAAACCCCATTTTTAACTCAAAACCTTAATTCAAACCCTAAACTCTAATTTTAACCGGAAACCCTAATTTGTACCCAATACCCAAATTTTAACCCAAAACCCTAAATTTAACGCAAATCCCTAATTTTGACCCAAACCATAATAAAAAAACTCCAATTTTGACCCTAAACCCTAAATTTGACACAGAACCCTAATTTTGATCCGAAACCCTAATTTTAACTCAAAACCCTAATTCAAACCCTATTTTGACCCAAAACACTATTTTTGACTCAAAACCCTAATTCAAACCCTAAACCCTAATTTTGACCTAAAACCATAATTCTATCCCTATTTTTGACGCAAAACCCTAATTCAAATCCAAGACCGTAATTTTACCCAAAACCCTAATTCTAACCCTATTTTTGACCCGAACCCATATTTTAAAGTCAAAACCCTATTTCAAACCCTAAACCCTAATTTTGTCACGAAACCCTAATTCTAACCTTAAAGACTGATTTTGACCCTAAACCCTAAATTTGTCCCAAAACCCTAATTTTGACCCGAAACCCTAAATTTTGACCAGAAACCCTATTTTTAACTCAAAACCCTAATTAAAACCCTAAACCCTAATTTTGACCCTAAACCCAAAATTTGACCCAAAAACCTAATTTTGACCCAAAACCATAATTTAAACCTAGAACCCTAATTTTGACCCGAAACCCAAATTTAAATTCAAAACCCTATAACAAACCCAAGACCCTAATTTTGACCCTAAACCCTAAATCTGACTCAACCCTAATTTTGAACCGAAACCCTAATTTGAAACCAAACCCCTAATTCTAATCCTATTTTTGACCCAAAACCCTATTTTTAACTCAAAACCTTAATTCAAACCCTAAACTCTAATTTTGATCCAAAACCCTAATTTGGACCCCATACCAAAATTTTAACTCAAAACCCAAAATTTGACCCAGAACCATAATTGTGATCCGAAACACTAATTTTAACCCAAAACCCTATTTTTAACTCAAAACCCTAATTCAAATCCTAAACCCAAATTTTGACTTAAAACCATATTCTTACCCTTTTTTGACGCAAAACTCTTTTAAACTCAAAACCCTAAACCCTAATTTGGACCCTAAACCCTAAATTTGACCCAGAACCCTTATTTGGACCCAAACCGTAATTTTACCCAAAACCCTAATTCTAACCCTATTTTTGACCCAAAACCCTATTTAAAACTCAACCCTATTTCAAACCCTAAACCCTAATTTTGACCCAGAACCCTAATTTTAACCCAGTGCCCTATTTTTGACCCAAAACCCTATTTTAAACTCAAAACCCTATTTCAAACCCTAAACCCTAACTTATACACTAAACCCAAAATTTGACCCAAAGCCCTAATTAGGACCCTATTTTATACCCAATATTTTAAACTCAAAACCCTATTTCAAACCCTAAACCCTAATTTCGACCATGAACCCAAAATTTTACCCAAAAACTAATTTTTACCCGAAACCCTAATTTTAACCCGAAACCTTATTTTTAACTCAAAACCCTAATTCAATCCCAAAACCCTAATTTGATCTAAAGCCCTAATTTTGACCCAAAACCCTATTTTAAACTCAAAACCCTAATTCAAACCATAAACCCTACTTTTGATCCTAAGCCCTAATTTTAACCCAAAGCCCGAATTTTGACCAGAAACCCAAATTTTAACCCAAAACCCTAATTCTAACCTTATTTTTTACCCAGGACCCTATTTTTAACTCAAAACCCTAATTCAAACCCTAAACCCCTATGTTTGACCCAAAACCCTAATTTTAACCCAAAGCTCTAATTTTGACCCTAAACCCAAAATTGGACCCAAAAACCTAATTTTGACCGGAAACCCTAATTTTCACCCAAAACCCTAATTCTAACCTTATTTTTTTACCAAGAACCCATTTTTTAACTCAAAACCCAAATTCAAACCCTAAACCCAAATTTTGACCCAAAACCCAAATTTTAACCCCAAAGCCCTAATTTTGACCCAAAACCCTATTTTAAACTCAAAACCCTAATTCAAACCCTAAACCCTAATTTTGATCCTAAACCCTAATTTTAACCGAAGACCATAATTTTGACCCGAAGCCCTAGTTTTAACCCAAAACCATAATTCTAACCTTATTTTTAACTCAAAACCCTAATTCAAACCCTAAACCCTAATTTTGACCCTAAACCCTAATTTTGACCCGAAACCCAAATTTAAACTCAAATCCCTGTTTCAAACCCTAAACCCTAATTTGGACCCATAACACAACTTTTGACCCCAAAACCCTAATTCTAACCCAAGCCCAATTCTAACCCAAAGCCTAATTCTAACCCTATTTTTGACCCAAAACACCATTTTAAACTCAACCCTATTTCAAACCCTAAACCCTAATTCTAACCATATTTTTAACTCAAAACCCTAATTCAAACCCAAAACCCAAATTTTTACCTAAAACCCAAGTTCCGACCCAAAACCCAAATTTTAACCGCAAAGCCCTAATTTTGACCCAAAACCCTATTTTAAACTAAAAACCCTAATTAAAACCCTAAACCCTAATTTTGATCCTAAACCCTAATTTTAACCCGAAACCATAATGCTGACCCAAAGCCCTAATTTTGACCCTAAACCCAAAATTTGACCCAAAAGCCTAATTTTGATCCAAAACCCTAATTTTGACCCGAAACCCTATTTTAAACTCAAATCCCTATTTCAAACCCTAAACCCTAATTTTGACCCTAAACCGTAAATCTGACCCAGAACCCTAATTTTGACCCGAAACCCTAATGTTAAACCAAACCCTTAATTCTAATCCTATTTTTGACCCAAAACCCCATTTTTAACTCAAAACCTTAATTCAAACCCTAAACTCTAATTTTAACCCGAAACCCTAATTTGTACCCAATACCCAAATTTTAACCCAAAACCCTAAATTTAACGCAAATCCCTAATTTTGACCCAAACCATAATAAAAAACTCCCATTTTGACCCTAAACCCTAAATTTGACACAGAACCCTAATTTTGATCCGAAACCCTAATTTTAACTCAAAACCCTAATTCAAACCCTATTTTGACCCAAAACACTATTTTTAACTCAAAACCCTAATTCAAACCCTAAACCCTAATTTTGACCTAAAACCATAATTCTATCCCTATTTTTGACGCAAAACCCTAATTCAAATCCAAGACCGTAATTTTACCCAAAACCCTAATTCTAACCCTATTTTTGACCCGAACCCATATTTTAAAGTCAAAACCCTATTTCAAACCCAAAACCCTAATTTTGTCACGAAACCCTAATTCTAACCTTAAAGACTGATTTTGACCCTAAACCCTAAATTTGTCCCAAAACCCTAATTTTGACCCGAAACCCTAAATTTTGACCAGAAACCCTATTTTTAACTCAAAACCCTAATTAAAACCCTAAACCCTAATTTTGACCCTAAACCCAAAATTTGACCCAAAAACCTAATTTTGACCCAAAACCATAATTTAAACCTAGAACCCTAATTTTGACCCGAAACCCAAATTTAAATTCAAAACCCTATAACAAACCCAAGACCCTAATTTTGACCCTAAACCCTAAATCTGACTCAACCCTAATTTTGAACCGAAACCCTAATTTGAAACCAAACCCCTAATTCTAATCCTATTTTTGACCCAAAACCCTATTTTTAACTCAAAACCTTAATTCAAACCCTAAACTCTAATTTTGATCCAAAACCCTAATTTGGACCCCATACCAAAATTTTAACTCAAAACCCAAAATTTGACCCAGAACCATAATTGTGATCCGAAACACTAATTTTAACCCAAAACCCTAATTCTAACCCTATTTTGACCCAAAACCCTATTTTTAACTCAAAACCCTAATTCAAATCCTAAACCCAAATTTTGACTTAAAACCATATTCTTACCCTTTTTTTGACGCAAAACTCTTTTAAACTCAAAACCCTAAACCCTAATTTTGACCCGAAACCCTAATTTGGACCCTAAACCCTAATTTGGACCCAAACCGTAATTTTACCCAAAACCCTAATTCTAACCGTATTTTTGACCCAAAACCCTATTTTAAACTCAACCATGAACCCTAATTTTGACCCAAAACCCTAATTTTAACCCAGTGCCCAATTTTTGACCCAAAACCCTATTTTAAACTCAAAACCCTATTTCAAACCCTAAACCCTAACTTATACACTAAACCCAAAATTTGACCCAAAGCCCTAATTAGGACCCTATTTTATACCCAATATTTTAAACTCAAAACCCTATTTCAAACCCTAAACCCTAATTTCGACCATGAACCCAAAATTTGACCCAAAAACTAATTTTTACCCGAAACCCTAATTTTAACCCGAAACCTTATTTTTAACTCAAAACCCTAATTCAATCCCAAAACCCAAATTTGATCTAAAGCCCTAATTTTGACCCAAAACCCTATTTTAAACTCAAAACCCTAATTCAAACCCTAAACCCTAATTTTGATCCTAAGCCCTAATTTTAACCCAAAGCCCTAATTTTGACCCGAAACCCAAATTTTAACCCAAAACCCTAATTCTAACCTTATTTTTTACCCAGGACCCTATTTTTAACTCAAAACCCTAATTCAAACCCTAAACCGCTATGTTTGACCCAAAACCCTAATTTTAACCCAAAGCTCTAATTTTGACCCTAAACCCAAAATTGGACCCAAAAACCTAATTTTGACCGGAAACCCTAATTTTCACCCAAAACCCTAATTCTAACCTTATTTTTTTACCAAGAACCCATTTTTTAACTCAAAACCCAAATTCAAACCCTAAACCCAAATTTTGACCCAAAACCCAAATTTTAACCCCAAAGCCCTAATTTTGACCCAAATACCCTATTTTAAACTCAAAACCCTAATTCAAACCCTAAACCCTAATTTTGATCCTAAACCCTAATTTTAACCGAAGACCATAATTTTGACCCGAAGCCCTAGTTTTAACCCAAAACCATAATTCTAACCTTATTTTTAACTCAAAACCCTAATTCAAACCGTAAACCCTAATTTTGACCCTAAACCCTAATTTTGACCCTAAACCCTAATTTGGACCCAGAACCCAACTTTTGACCCCAAAACCCTAATTCTAACCCAAGCCCAATTCTAACCCAAAGCCTAATTCTAACCCTATTTTTGACCCAAAACACCATTTTAAACTCAACCCTATTTCAAACCCTAAACCCTAATTCTAACCATATTTTTAACTCAAAACCCTAATTAAAACCCAAAACCCAAATTTTTACCTAAAACCCAAGTTCAGACCCTAAACCCATATTTTAACCCCAATGCCCTAATTTTGACCCAAAACCCTATTTTAAACTAAAAACCCTAATTAAAACCCTAAACACTAATTTTGATCCTAAACCCTAATTTTAACCCGAATCCATAATTCTGACCCAAAGCCCTAATTTTGACCCTAAACCCAAAATTTGACCCAAAAGCCTAATTTTGATCTAAAATCCTAATTTTGACCGAAACCCTATTTTAAACTCAAATCCCTATTTCAAACCCTAAACCCTAATTTTGACCCTAATAAAAATCGACCCAAACCCTAATTTTGACCAAAACCCTAATGTTAAACCAAACCCTTAATTCTAATCCTATTTTTCACCCAAAACCCCATTTTTAACTCAAAACCTTAATTCAAACCCTAAACTCTAATTTTAACCCGAAACCCTAATTTGTACCCAATACCCAAATTTTAACCCAAAACCCTAAATTTAACGCAAATCCCTAATTTTGACCCAAAACCATAATAAAAAACTCCAATTTTGACCCTAAACCCTAAATTCGACACGAACCCCTAATTTTGACCCAAAACCCTAAATTTAACTCAAAACCCTAATTCAAACCCTATTTTGACCCAAAACACTATTTTTAACTCAAAACCCTAATTCAAACCCTAAACCCTAATTTTGACCTAAAACCATAATTATATCCCCATTTTTGACGCAAAACCCTAATTCAAATCCAAGACCGTAATTTTACCCAAAACCCTAATTCTAACCCTATTTTTGACCAAACCCATATTTTAAAGTCAAAACCCTATTTCAAACCCTAAACCCTAATTTTGGCCGAAACCCTAATTCTAACCTTAAAGACCGATTTTGACCCTAAACCCTAAATTTGTCCCAAAACCCTAATTTTGACCAAACCCTAAATTTTGACCAAAACCCTATTTATAACTCAAAACCCTAATTAAAACCCTAAACCCTAATTTTGACCCTAAACCCAAAATTTGACCCAAAACCTAATTTTGACCCAAAACCATAATTTAAACCTAGAACCCTAATTTTGACCCGAAACCCAAATTTAAATTCAAAACCCTATAACAAACCCAAGACCCTAATTTTGACCCTAAACCCTAAATCTGACTCAACCCTAATTTTGAACCGAAACCCTAATTTGAAACCAAACCCCTAATTCTAATCCTATTTTTGACCCAAAACCCTATTTTTAACTCAAAACCTTAATTCAAACCCTAAACTCTAATTTTGATCCAAAACCCTAATTTGGACCCAATACCAAAATTTTAACTCAAAACCCAAAATTTGACCCAGAACCATAATTGTGATCCGAAACACTAATTTTAACCCAAAACCCTAATTCTAACCCTATTTTGACCCAAAACCCTATTTTTAACTCAAAACCCTAATTCAAATCCTAAACCCTAATTTTGACTTAAAACCATATTCTTACCCTTTTTTTGACGCAAAACTCTTTTAAACTCAAAACCCTAAACCCTAATTTGGACCCTAAACCCTAAATTTGACCCAGAACCCTTATTTGGACCCAAACCGTAATTTTACCCAAAACCCTAATTCTAACCCTATTTTTGACCCAAAACCCTATTTAAAACTCAACCCTATTTCAAACCCTAAACCCTAATTTTGACCCAGAACCCTAATTTTAACCCAGTGCCCTATTTTTGACCCAAAACCCTATTTTAAACTCAAAACCCTATTTCAAACCCTAAACCCTAACTTATACACTAAACCCAAAATTTGACCCAAAGCCCTAATTAGGACCCTATTTTATACCCAATATTTTAAACTCAAAACCCTATTTCAAACCCTAAACCCTAATTTCGACCATGAACCCAAAATTTGACCCAAAAACTAATATTTCCAAAACCCTAATTTTAACCCGAAACCTTATTTTTAACTCAAAACCCTAATTCAATCCCAAAACCCTAATTTGATCTAAAGCCCTAATTTTGACCCAAAACCCTATTTTAAACTCAAAACCCTAATTCAAACCCTAAACCCTAATTTTGATCCTAAGCCCTAATTTTAACCCAAAGCCCTAATTTTGACCCGAAACCCAAATTTTAACCCAAAACCCTAATTCTAACCTTATTTTTTACCCAGGACCCTATTTTTAACTCAAAACCCTAATTCAAACCCTAAACCCCTATGTTTGACCCAAAACCCTAATTTTAACCCAAAGCTCTAATTTTGACCCTAAACCCAAAATTGGACCCAAAAACCTAATTTTGACCGGAAACCCTAATTTTCACCCAAAACCCTAATTCTAACCTTATTTTTTTACCAAGAACCCATTTTTTAACTCAAAACCCAAATTCAAACCCTAAACCCAAATTTTGACCCAAAACCCAAATTTTAACCCCAAAGCCCTAATTTTGACCCAAAACCCTATTTTAAACTCAAAACCCTAATTCAAACCCTAAACCCTAATTTTGATCCTAAACCCTAATTTTAACCGAAGACCATAATTTTGACCCGAAGCCCTAGTTTTAACCCAAAACCATAATTCTAACCTTATTTTTAACTCAAAACCCTAATTCAAACCCTAAACCCTAATTTTGACCCTAAACCCTAATTTTGACCCGAAACCCAAATTTAAACTCAAATCCCTGTTTCAAACCCTAAACCCTAATTTGGACCCAGAACCCAACTTTTGACCCCAAAACCCTAATTCTAACCCAAGCCCAATTCTAACCCAAAGCCTAATTCTAACCCTATTTTTGACCCAAAACACCATTTTAAACTCAACCCTATTTCAAACCCTAAACCCTAATTCTAACCATATTTTTAACTCAAAACCCTAATTCAAACCCAAAACCCAAATTTTTACCTAAAACCCAAGTTCCGACCCAAAACCCAAATTTTAACCGCAAAGCCCTAATTTTGACCCAAAACCCTATTTTAAACTAAAAACCCTAATTAAAACCCTAAACCCTAATTTTGATCCTAAACCCTAATTTTAACCCGAAACCATAATGCTGACCCAAAGCCCTAATTTTGACCCTAAACCCAAAATTTGACCCAAAAGCCTAATTTTGATCCAAAACCCTAATTTTGACCCGAAACCCTATTTTAAACTCAAATCCCTATTTCAAACCCTAAACCCTAATTTTGACCCTAAACCGTAAATCTGACCCAGAACCCTAATGTTAAACCAAACCCTTAATTCTAATCCTATTTTTGACCCAAAACCCCATTTTTAACTCAAAACCTTAATTCAAACCCTAAACTCTAATTTTAACCGGAAACCCTAATTTGTACCCAATACCCAAATTTTAACCCAAAACCCTAAATTTAACGCAAATCCCTAATTTTGACCCAAACCATAATAAAAAAACTCCAATTTTGACCCTAAACCCTAAATTTGACACAGAACCCTAATTTTGATCCGAAACCCTAATTTTAACTCAAAACCCTAATTCAAACCCTATTTTGACCCAAAACACTATTTTTAACTCAAAACCCTAATTCAAACCCTAAACCCTAATTTTGACCTAAAACCATAATTCTATCCCTATTTTTGACGCAAAACCCTAATTCAAATCCAAGACCGTAATTTTACCCAAAACCCTAATTCTAACCCTATTTTTGACCCTAACCCATATTTTAAAGTCAAAACCCTATTTCAAACCCTAAACCCTAATTTTGTCACGAAACCCTAATTCTAACCTTAAAGATGATTTTGACCCTAAACCATAAAATTGTCCCAAAACAATAAATTTGACCCGAAACACTAAATTTTTACCCGAAACCCTATTTTTAAATCAAAACCCTAATTAAAAACCTAAACCCTAATTTTGATCCTAAACCCAAAATTTGACCCAAAACCTAATTTTGACCCAAAACCATAATTTAAACCTAGAACCCTAATTTTGACCAAAACCCAAATTTAAATTCAAAACCCTATAACAAACCCAAGACCCTAATTTTGACCCTAAACCCTAAATCGACTCAACCCTAATTTTGACCCGAAACCCTAATTTGAAACCAAACCCCTAATTCTAATCCTATTTTTGACGCAAAACCCTATTTTTTACTCAAAACCTTAATTCAAACCCTAAACTCTAATTTTGATCCCAAACCCTAATTTGGACCCAATACCAAAATTTTAACTCAAAACCCAAAATTTGACCCAGAACCGTAATTGTGATCCGAAACACTAATTTTAACCCAAAACCCTAATTCTAACCCTATTTTGACCCAAAACCCTATTTTTAACTCAAAACCCTAATTCAAATCCTAAACCCCAATTTTGACTTAAAACCATATTCTTACCCTTTTTTTGACGCAAAACTCTTTTAAACTCAAAACCCTAATCCCTAATTTGGACCCTAAACCCTAAATTTGACACGGAACCCTTATTTGGACCCAAACCGTAATTTTACCCAAAACCCGAATTCTAACCCTATTTTTGACCCCAAACCCTATTTTAAACTCAACCCTATTTCAAACCCTAAACCCTATTTTTGACCCAAACCCTAATTTTAACCCAGTGCCCTATTTTTGACCCAAAACCCTATTTTAAACTCAAAACCCTATTTCAAACCCTAAACCCTAACTTATACACTAAACCCAAAATTTGACCCAAAGCCCTAATTAGGACCCTATTTTATACCCAATATTTTAAACTCAAAACCCTATTTCAAACCCTAAACCCTAATTTCGACCATGAACCCAAAATTTGACCCAAAAACTAATTTTTACCCGAAACCCTAATTTTTTATTTTTAACTCAAAACCCTAATTCAATCCCAAAACCCTAATTTGATCTAAAGCCCTAATTTTGACCCAAAACCCTATTTTAAACTCAAAACCCTAATTCAAACCCTAAACCCTAATTTTGATCCTAAGCCCTAATTTTAACCCAAAGCCCTAATTTTGACCCGAAACCCAAATTTTAACCCAAAACCCTAATTCTAACCTTATTTTTTACCCAGGACCCTATTTTTAACTCAAAACCCTAATTCAAACCCTAAACCCCTATGTTTGACCCAAAACCCTAATTTTAACCCAAAGCTCTAATTTTGACCCTAAACCCAAAATTGGACCCAAAAACCTAATTTTGACCGGAAACCCTAATTTTCACCCAAAACCCTAATTCTAACCTTATTTTTTTACCAAGAACCCATTTTTTAACTCAAAACCCAAATTCAAACCCTAAACCCAAATTTTGACCCAAAACCCAAATTTTAACCCCAAAGCCCTAATTTTGACCCAAAACCCTATTTTAAACTCAAAACCCTAATTCAAACCCTAAACCCAAATTTTGATCCTAAACCCTAATTTTAACCGAAGACCATAATTTTGACCTGAAGCCCTAGTTTTAACCCAAAACCATAATTCTAACCTTATTTTTAACTCAAAACCCTAATTCAAACCCTAAACCCTAATTTTGACCCTAAACCCTAATTTTGACCCGAAACCCAAATTTAAACTCAAATCCCTGTTTCAAACCCTAAACCCTAATTTGGACCCAGAACCCAACTTTTGACCCCAAAACCCTAATTCTAACCCAAGCCCAATTCTAACCCAAAGCCTAATTCTAACCCTATTTTTGACCCAAAACACCATTTTAAACTCAACCCTATTTCAAACCCTAAACCCTAATTCTAACCATATTTTTAACTCAAAACCCTAATTCAAACCCAAAACCCAAATTTTTACCTAAAACCCAAGTTCCGACCCAAAACCCAATTTTAACCGCAAAGCCCTAATTTTGACCCAAAACCCTATTAAACTAAAACCCTAATTAAAACCCTAAACCCTAATTTTGATCCTAAACCCTAATTTTAACCCGAAACCATAATGCTGACCCAAAGCCCTAATTTTGACCCTAAACCCAAAATTTGACCCAAAAGCCTAATTTTGATCCAAAACCCTAATTTTGACCCGAAACCCTATTTTAAACTCAAATCCCTATTTCAAACCCTAAACCCTAATTTTGACCCTAAACCGTAAATCTGACCCAGAACCCTAATTTTGACCCGAAACCCTAATGTTAAACCAAACCCTTAATTCTAATCCTATTTTTGACCCAAAACCCCATTTTTAACTCAAAACCTTAATTCAAACCCTAAACTCTAATTTTAACCCGAAACCCTAATTTGTACCCAATACCCAAATTTTAACCCAAAACCCTAAATTTAACGCAAATCCCTAATTTTGACCCAAACCATAATAAAAAACTCCAATTTTGACCCTAAACCCTAAATTTGACACAGAACCCTAATTTTGATCCGAAACCCTAATTTTAACTCAAAACCCTAATTCAAACCCTATTTTGACCCAAAACACTATTTTTAACTCAAAACCCTAATTCAAACCCTAAACCCTAATTTTGACCTAAAACCATAATTATATCCCCATTTTTGACGCAAAACCCTAATTCAAATCCAAGACCGTAATTTTACCCAAAACCCTATTTTTGACCCGAACCCATATTTTAAAGTCAAAACCCTATTTCAAAACCAAAACCCTAATTTTGTCACGAAACCCTAATTTAACCTTAAAGAGATTTTGACCTAAACCCTAAATTTGTCCCAAAACCCTAATTTTGACCAAACCCTAAATTTTGACCAAACCCTATTTTTAACTCAAAACCCTAATTAAAACCCTAAACCCTAATTTTGACCCTAGACCCAAAATTTGACCCAAAAACCTAATTTTGACCCAAAACCATAATTTAAACCTAGAACCCTAATTTTGACACGAAACACAAATTTAAATTCAAAACCCTATAACAAACCCAAGACCCTAATTTTGACCCTAAACCCTAAATCTGACTCAACCCTAATTTTGAACCGAAACCCTAATTTGAAACCAAACCCCTAATTCTAATCCTATTTTTGACCCAAAACCCTATTTTTAACTCAAAACCTTAATTCAAACCCTAAACTCTAATTTTGATCCAAAACCCTAATTTGGACCCCATACCAAAATTTTAACTCAAAACCCAAAATTTGACCCAGAACCATAATTGTGATCCGAAACACTATTTTTAACCCAAAACCCTAATTCTAACCCTATTTTGACCCAAAACCCTATTTTTAACTCAAAACCCTAATTCAAATCCTAAACCCAAATTTTGACTTAAAACCATATTCTTACCCTTTTTGACGTAAAACTCTTTTAAACTCAAAACCCTAAACCCTAATTTGGACCCTAAACCCTAAATTTGACCCAAACCCTTATTTGGACCCAAACCGTAATTTTACCCAAAACCCTAATTCTAACCCTATTTTTGACCCAAAACCCTATTTAAAACTCAACCCTATTTCAAACCCTAAACCCTAATTTTGACCCAGAACCCTAATTTTAACCCAGTGCCCTATTTTTGACCCACAACCCTATTTTAAACTCAAAACCCTATTTCAAACCCTAAACCCTAACTTATACACTAAACCCAAAATTTGACCCAAAGCCCTAATTAGGACCCTATTTTATACCCAATATTTTAAACTCAAAACCCTATTTCAAACCCTAAACCCTAATTTCGACCATGAACCCAAAATTTGACCCAAAAACTAATTTTTACCCAAACCCTAATTTTAACCCAAAACCTTATTTTTAACTCAAAACCCTAATTCAATCCCAAAACCCTAATTTGATCTAAAGCCTAATTTTGACCAAACCTATTTTAAACTCAAAACCCTAATTCAAACCCTAAACCCTAATTTTGATCCTAAGCCCTAATTTTAACCCAAAGCCCTAATTTTGACCAGAAACCCTAATTTTAACCCAAAACCCTAATTCTAACATTATTTTTTTACCCAGGACCCTATTTTTAACTCAAAACCCTAATTCAAACCCTAAACCCCTATGTTTGACCCAAAACCCTAATTTTAACCCAAAGCTCTCATTTTGACCCTAAACCCAAAATTTGACCCAAAAACTTGATTTTGACCGGAAACCCTAATTTTGACACAAAACCCTAATTCTAACCTTATTTATTACCCAGATCCTATTTTTTAACTCAAAACCCAAATTCAACCCCAAAACCCAAATTTTGATTCAAAACCCAAATTTTAACCCCAAAGCCCTAATTCTGACCCAAAACCCTTTTTTAAACTCAAAACCCTAATTCAAACCCTAAAACCTAATTTTGATCCTAAACCCTAATTTTAACCGAAGACCATAATTTTGACCCGAAGCCCTAGTTTTAACCCAAAACCCTAATTCTAACCTTATTTTTAACTCAAAACCCTAATTCAAACCCTAAACCCTAATTTTGACCCTAAACCCTAATTTTGACCCGAAACCCAAATTTAAACTCAAATCCCTATTTCAAACCCTAAACCCTAATTTGGACCCAAAACCCAACTTTTGACCCCAAAACCCTAATTCTAACCCAAACCCTTAATTCTAACCCAAAGCCTAATTCTAACCCTATTTTTGACCCAAAACACCATTTTAAACTCAACCCTATTTCAAACCCTAAACCCTAATTCTAACCATATTTTTAACTCAAAACCCTAATTCAAACCCAAAACCCAAATTTTTACCTAAAACCCAAGTTCCGACCCAAAACCCAAATTTTAACCGCAAAGCCCTAATTTTGACCCAAAACCCTATTTTAAACTCAAAACCCTAATTAAAACCCTAAACCCTAATTTTGATCCTAAACCCTAATTTTAACCCGAAACCATAATTTTGACCCAAAGCCCTAATTTTGACCCTAAACCCAAAATTTGACCCAAAAGCCTAATTTTGATCCAAAACCCTAATTTTGACTCGAAACCCTATTTTAAACTCAAATCCCTATTTCAAACCCTAAACCCTAATTTTGACCCTAAACCCTAAATCTGACCCAGAATCCTAATTTTGACCCGAAACCCTAATGTTAAACCAAAACCTTAATTCTAATCCTATTTTTGACCCAAAACCCTATTTTTAACTCAACCTTAATTCAAACCATAAACTCTAATTTTAACCTAAAACCCTAATTTGGACCAAATACCCTAATTTTAACGCAAATCCCTAATTTAGACCCAAAACCATAATAAAAAACTCTAATTTTGACCTTAAACCCTAAATTTGACACAACCCTAATTTTGATCCGAAACCCTAATTTTAACTCAAAACCCTAATTAAAACCCTATTTTGACCCAAAACACTATTTTTAACTCAAAACCCTAATTCAAACCGTAAACCCTAATTTTGACCTAAAACCATAATTCTATCCCTATTTTTGACGCAAAACCCTAATTCAAATCCAAGACCGTAATTTTACCCAAAACCCTAATTCTAACCCTATTTTTGACCCGAACCCATATTTTAAAGTCAAAACCCTATTTCAAACCCAAAACCCTAATTTTGTCACGAAACCCTAATTCTAACCTTAAACCCTGATTTTGACCCTAAACCCTAAATTTGTCCCAAAACCCTAATTATGACCCTAAACCCTAAATTTGTCCCAAAACCCTATTTTTAACTCAAAACCCTAATTAAAACCCTAAACCCTAATTTTGACCCTAAACCCAAAATTTGACCCAAAAACCTAATTTTGACCCAAAACCATAATTTAAACCTAGAACCCTAATTTTGACCCGAAACCCAAATTTAAATTCAAAACCCTATAACAAACCCAAGACCCTAATTTTGACCCTAAACCCTAAATCTGACTCAACCCTAATTTTGAACCGAAACCCTAATTTGAAACCAAACCCCTAATTCTAATCCTATTTTTGACCCAAAACCCTATTTTTAACTCAAAACCTTAATTCAAACCCTAAACTCTAATTTTGATCCAAAACCCTAATTTGGACCCCATACCAAAATTTTAACTCAAAACCCAAAATTTGACCCAGAACCATAATTGTGATCCGAAACACTAATTTTAACCCAAAACCCTAATTCTAACCCTATTTTGACCCAAAACCCTATTTTTAACTCAAAACCCTAATTCAAATCCTAAACCCAAATTTTGACTTAAAACCATATTCTTACCCTTTTTTGACGCAAAACTCTTTTAAACTCAAAACCCTAAACCCTAATTTGGACCCTAAACCCTAAATTTGACCCAACCCTTATTTGGACCCAAACCGTAATTTTACCCAAAACCCTAATTCTAACCCTATTTTTGACCCAAAACCCTATTTAAAACTCAACCCTATTTCAAACCCTAAACCCTAATTTTGACCCAGAACCCTAATTTTAACCCAGTGCCCTATTTTTGACCCAAAACCCTATTTTAAACTCAAAACCCTATTTCAAACCCTAAACCCTAACTTATACACTAAACCCAAAATTTGACCCAAAGCCCTAATTAGGACCCTATTTTATACCCAATATTTTAAACTCAAAACCCTATTTCAAACCCTAAACCCTAATTTCGACCATGAACCCAAAATTTGACCCAAAAACTAATTTTACCCAAACCCTAATTTTAACCCAAACCTAACAAACCTTATTTTTAACTCAAAACCCTAATTCAATCCCAAAACCCTAATTTGATCTAAAGCCCTAATTTTGACCCAAAACCCTATTTTAAACTCAAAACCCTAATTCAAACCCTAAACCCTAATTTTGATCCTAAGCCCTAATTTTAACCCAAAGCCCTAATTTTGACCAAACCCAAATTTTAACCCAAAACCCTAATTCTAACCTTATTTTTACCCAGACCCTATTTTTAACTCAAAACCCTAATTCAAACCCTAAACCGCTATTTTTGACCCAAAACCCTAATTTTAACCCAAAGCTATAATTTTGACCCTAAACCCTAAATTTGACACTAAAACCTAATTTTGATCGGAAACCCTAATTTTCACCCAAAACCCTAATTCTAACCTTATTTTTTTACCAAGAACCCATTTTTTAACTCAAAACCCAAATTCAAACCCTAAACCCAAATTTTGACCCAAAACCCAAATTTTGATCCAAAACCCAAATTTTAACCCCAAAGCCCTAATTTTGACCCAAAACCCTATTTTAAACTCAAAACCCTAATTCAAACCCTAAACCCTAATTTTGATCCTAAACCCTAATTTTAACCGAAGACCATAATTTTGACCCGAAGCCCTAGTTTTAACCCAAAACCATAATTCTAACCTTATTTTTAACTCAAAACCCTAATTCAAACCCTAAACCCTAATTTTGACCCTAAACCCTAATTTTGACCCGAAACCCAAATTTAAACTCAAATCCCTGTTTCAAACCCTAAACCCTAATTTGGACCCAGAACCCAACTTTTGACCCCAAAACCCTAATTCTAACCCAAGCCCAATTCTAACCCAAAGCCTAATTCTAACCCTATTTTTGACCCAAAACACCATTTTAAACTCAACCCTATTTCAAACCCTAAACCCTAATTCTAACCATATTTTTAACTCAAAACCCTAATTCAAACCCAAAACCCAAATTTTTACCTAAAACCCAAGTTCCGACCCAAAACCCAAATTTTAACCGCAAAGCCCTAATTTTGACCCAAAACCCTATTTTAAACTAAAAACCCTAATTAAAACCCTAAACCCTAATTTTGATCCTAAACCCTAATTTTAACCCGAAACCATAATTTTGACCCAAAGCCCTAATTTTGACCCTAAACCCAAAATTTGACCCAAAAGCCTAATTTTGATCCAAAACCCTAATTTTGACTCGAAACCCTATTTTAAACTCAAATCCCTATTTCAAACCCTAAACCCTAATTTTGACCCTAAACCGTAAATCTGACCCAGAACCCTAATTTTGACCCGAAACCCTAATGTTAAACCAAACCCTTAATTCTAATCCTATTTTTGACCCAAAACCCCATTTTTAACTCAAAACCTTAATTCAAACCCTAAACTCTAATTTTAACCCGAAACCCTAATTTGTACCCAATACCCAAATTTTAACCCAAAACCCTAAATTTAACGCAAATCCCTAATTTTGACCCAAACCATAATAAAAAACTCCAATTTTGACCCTAAACCCTAAATTTGACACAGAACCCTAATTTTGATCCGAAACCCTAATTTTAACTCAAAACCCTAATTCAAACCCTATTTTGACCCAAAACACTATTTTTAACTCAAAACCCTAATTCAAACCCTAAACCCTAATTTTGACCTAAAACCATAATTATATCCCCATTTTTGACGCAAAACCCTAATTCAAATCCAAGACCGTAATTTTACCCAAAACCCTATTTTTGACCCGAACCCATATTTTAAAGTCAAAACCCTATTTCAAACCCTAAACCCTAATTTTGCACGAAACCCTAATTCTAACCTTAAAGACTGATTTTGACCCTAAACCCTAAATTTGTCCCAAAACCCTAATTTTTACCCGAAACCCTAAATTTTGAACTTAATACCTATTTTTAACTCAAAACCCTAATTAAAACCCTAAACCCTAATTTTGACCCTAAACCCAAAATTTGACCCAAAAACCTAATTTTGACCCAAAACCATAATTTAAACCTAGAACCCTAATTTTGACCCGAAACCCAAATTTAAATTCAAAACCCTATAACAAACCCAAGACCCTAATTTTGACCCTAAACCCTAAATCTGACTCAACCCTAATTTTGAACCGAAACCCTAATTTGAAACCAAACCCCTAATTCTAATCCTATTTTTGACCCAAAACCCTATTTTTAACTCAAAACCTTAATTCAAACCCTAAACTCTAATTTTGATCCAAAACCCTAATTTGGACCCAATACCAAAATTTTAACTCAAAACCCAAAATTTGACCCAGAACCATAATTGTGATCCGAAACACTAATTTTAACCCAAAACCCTAATTCTAACCCTATTTTGACCCAAAACCCTATTTTTAACTCAAAACCCTAATTCAAATCCTAAACCCTAATTTTGACTTAAAACCATATTCTTACCCTTTTTTTGACGCAAAACTCTTTTAAACTCAAAACCCTAAACCCTAATTTGGACCCTAAACCCTAAATTTGACCCAGAACCCTTATTTGGACCCAAACCGTAATTTTACCCAAAACCCTAATTCTAACCCTATTTTTGACCCAAAACCCTATTTTAAACTCAACCCTATTTCAAACCCTAAACCCTAATTTTGACCCAAAACCCTAATTTTAACCCAGTGCCCTGTTTTTGACCCAAAACCCTATTTTAAACTCAAAACCCTATTTCAAACCCTAAACCCTAACTTATACACTAAACCCAAAATTTGACCCAAAGCCCTAATTAGGACCCTATTTTATACCCAATATTTTAAACTCAAAACCCTATTTCAAACCCTAAACCCTAATTTCGACCATGAACCCAAAATTTGACCCAAAAACTAATTTTTACCCGAAACCCTAATTTTAACCCGAAACCTTATTTTTAACTCAAAACCCTAATTCAATCCCAAAACCCTAATTTGATCTAAAGCCCTAATTTTGACCCAAAACCCTATTTTAAACTCAAAACCCTAATTCAAACCCTAAACCCTAATTTTGATCCTAAGCCCTAATTTTAACCCAAAGCCCTAATTTTGACCCGAAACCCAAATTTTAACCCAAAACCCTAATTCTAACCTTATTTTTTACCCAGGACCCTATTTTTAACTCAAAACCCTAATTCAAACCCTAAACCCCTATGTTTGACCCAAAACCCTAATTTTAACCCAAAGCTCTCATTTTGACCCTAAACCCAAAATTTGACACAAAAACCTAATTTTGACCGGAAACCCTAATTTTCACCCAAAACCCTAATTCTAACCTTATTTTTTACCCAGATCCCATTTTTTAACTCAAAACCCAAATTCAAACCCTAAACCCAAATTTTGACCCAAAACCCAAATTTTAACCCCAAAGCCCTAATTTTGACCCAAAACCCTATTTTAAACTCAAAACCCTAATTCAAACCCTAAACCCTAATTTTGATCCTAAACCCTAATTTTAACCGAAGACCATAATTTTGACCCGAAGCCCTAGTTTTAACCCAAAACCCTAATTCTAACCTTATTTTTAACTCAAAACCCTAATTCAAACCCTAAACCCAAATTTTGACCCTAAACACTAATTTTGACCCGAAACCCAATTTAAAAAATCAAAACCCTAATTCAAACCCTAAACCCTAATTTGGACCCAAAACCCAATTTTTGACCCCAAAACCCTAATTTTAACCCAAAGCCCTAATTCTAACCCAAAGCCTAATTCTAACCCTATTTTTGACCCAAAACACCATTTTAAACTCAACCCTATTTCAAACCCTAAACCCTAATTCTAACCATATTTTTAACTCAAAACCCTAATTCAAACCCAAAACCCAAATTTTGACCTAAAACCCAAGTTCCGACCCAAAATCCAAATTTTAACCCAAAGCCCTAATTTTGACCCAAAACCCTATTTTAAACTAAAAACCCTAATTAAAACCCTAAACCCTAATTTTGATCCTAAACCCTAATTTTAACCCAAACCATAATGCTGACCCAAAGCCCTAATTTTGACCCTAAACCCAAAATTTGACCCAAAAGCCTAATTTTGATCCAAAACCCTAATTTTGACCAAAACCTATTTTAAACTCAAATCCCTATTTCAAACCCTAAACCCTAATTTTGACCCTAAACCTAAATCGACCCAACCCTAATTTTGACCAAAACCCTAATGTTAAACCAAACCCTTAATTCTAATCCTATTTTTGACCCAAAACCCCATTTTTAACTCAAAACCTTAATTCAAACCCTAAACTCTAATTTTAACACAAAACCCTAATTTGTACCCAATACCCAAATTTTAACCCAAAACCCTAAATTTAACGCAAATCCTAATTTTGACCCAAACCATAATAAAAACTCTAATTTTGACCCTAAACCCTAAATTTGACACGAACCCTAATTTTGATCCGAACCCTAATTTTAACTCAAAACCCTAATTCAAACCCTATGTTGACCCAAAACACTATTTTTAACTCAAAACCCTAATTCAAACCCTAAACCCTAATTTTGACCTAAAACCATAATTTATCCCTATTTTTGACGAAACCCTAATTCAAATCCAAGCCGTAATTTTACCCAAAACCCTAATTCTCCCTATTTTTGACCAAACCCATATTTTAAAGTCAAAACCCTATTTCAAACCCTAAACCCTAATTTTGCACAAACCTAATTCTAACCTTAAATTTTGACCTAAACCCTAAATTTGTCCCAAAACCCTAATTTGACCAAAACCCTAAATTTTTACCAAAACCCTATTTTTAACTCAAAACCCTAATTAAAACCCTAAACCCTAATTTTGACCCTAAACCCAAAATTTGACCCAAAACCTAATTTTGACCCAAAACCATAATTTAAACCTAGAACCCTAATTTTGACCAAACCCAAATTTAAATTCAAAACCCTATAACAAACCCAAGACCCTAATTTTGACCCTAAACCCTAAATCTGACTCAACCCTAATTTTGAACCGAAACCCTAATTTGAAACCAAACCCCTAATTCTAATCCTATTTTTGACCCAAAACCCTATTTTTAACTCAAAACCTTAATTCAAACCCTAAACTCTAATTTTGATCCAAAACCCTAATTTGGACCCAATACCAAAATTTTAACTCAAAACCCAAAATTTGACCCAAACCATAATTGTGATCCGAAACACTAATTTTAACCCAAAACCCTAATTCTAACCCTATTTTGACCCAAAACCCTATTTTTAACTCAAAACCCTAATTCAAATCCTAAACCCAAATTTTGACTTAAAACCATATTCTTACCCTTTTTTGACGCAAAACTCTTTTAAACTCAAAACCCTAAACCCTAATTTGGACCCTAAACCCTAAATTTGACCCAGAACCCTTATTTGGACCCAAACCGTAATTTTACCCAAAACCCTAATTCTAACCCTATTTTTGACCCAAAACCCTATTTAAAACTCAACCCTATTTCAAACCCTAAACCCTAATTTTGACCCAGAACCCTAATTTTAACCCAGTGCCCTATTTTTGACCCACAACCCTATTTTAAACTCAAAACCCTATTTCAAACCCTAAACCCTAACTTATACACTAAACCCAAAATTTGACCCAAAGCCCTAATTAGGACCCTATTTTATACCCAATATTTTAAACTCAAAACCCTATTTCAAACCCTAAACCCTAATTTCGACCATGAACCCAAAATTTGACCCAAAAACTAATTTTTTAAATTTACCCAAATCTTTAACAGTAACCTTATTTTTAACTCAAAACCCTAATTCAATCCCAAAACCCAAATTTGATCTAAAGCCCTAATTTTGACCCAAAACCCTATTTTAAACTCAAAACCCTAATTCAAACCCTAAACCCTAATTTTGATCCTAAGCCCTAATTTTAACCCAAAGCCCTAATTTTGACCCGAAACCCAAATTTTAACCCAAAACCCAAAGTCTAACAGTATTTTTTACCCAGGACCCTATTTTTAACTCAAAACCCTAATTCAAACCCTAAACCCTATGTTTGACCCAAAACCCTAATTTTAACCCAAAGCTCTCTTTTTGACCCTAAACCCAAAATTTGACCCAAAACCCTAATTTTGACTAGGAACCCTAATTTTCACCCAAAACCCTAATTCTAACCGTATTTTTACCCAGAACCCATTTTTAACTCAAAACCCAAATTCAAACCCTAAACCCAAATTTTGACCCAAAACCCAAATTTTAACCCAAGCCCTAATTTTGACCCAAAAATTTTAAACTCAAAACCCTAATTCAAACCCTAAACCCTAATTTTGATCCTAAACCCTAATTTTAACCGAAGACCATAATTTTGACCCGAAGCCCTAGTTTTAACCCAAAACCATAATTGTAACCTTATTTTTAACTCAAAACCCTAATTCAAACCCTAAACCCTAATTTTGACCCTAAACCCTAATTTTGACCCAAAACCCAAATTTAAACTCAAATCCCTAATTCAAACCCCAAACCCAAATTAGGACCCCAAAACCCAACTTTTGACCCCAAAACCCTAATTTTAACCCAAAGCCCTAATTCTAACCCAAAGCCTAATTCCAACCCTATTTTTGCCCAAAAACACCATTTTAAACTCAACCCTATTTCAAACCCTAAACCCTAATTCTAACCATATTTTTAACTCAAAACCCTAATTCAAACCCAAAACCCAAATTTTTACCTAAAACCCAAGTTACGACCCAAAACCCAAATTTTAACCGCAAAGTCCTAATTTTGACCCAAAACCCTATTTTAAACTCAAAACCCTAATTAAAACCCTAAACCCTAATTTTGATCCTAAACCCTAATTTTAACCCGAAACCATAATTTTGACCCAAAGCCCTAATTTTGACCCTAAACCCAAAATTTGACCCAAAAGCCTAATTTTGATCCAAAACCATAATTTTGACCAAAACCCCACTTTTTAAACTCAAATCCCTATTTCAAACCCTAAACCCTAATTTTGACCCTAAACCCTAAATCTGACCCAGAACCCTAATTTTGACCTGAAACCCTAATGTTAAACCAAAACCTTAATTCTAATCCTATTTTTGACCCAAAACCTTATTTTTAACTCAAAACCTTAATTCAAACCCTAAACTCTAATTTTAACACAAAACCCTAATTTGTACCCAATACGCAAATTTTAACCCAAAACCCTAATTTTAACGCAAATCCCTTTGACCCAAAACCATAATAAAAAACTCTAATTTTGACCCTAAACCCTAAATTTGACACAGAACCCTAATTTTGATCGGAAACTCAAATTTTAACTCAAAACAATAATTCAAACCCTATGTTGACCCAAAACACTATTTTTAACTCAAAACCCTAATTCAAACCCTAAACCCTAATTTTGAACCAAAACCATAATTCTAAACCTATTTTTGACGCAAAACCCTAATTCAAACCCAGGACCGTAATTTTACCCAAAACCCTAATTCAAACCCTATTTTTGACCCAAACCCCTATTTTAAAGTCAAAACCCTATTTCAAACCCTAAACCTAATTGCAACCCTATATTCCTAAACCCTAAGTCCAAACCCTATTACCAACCCTAAATTTACCAACCTATTTTTAACTCAAACCCTAATTCAAACCCTAAACCCTAATTTTGACCCTAAACCCAAAATTTGACCCAAAACCCTAATTTTGACCCAAAACCATAATTTAAACCTAGAACCCTAATTTTGACCAAAACCCAAATTTAAACTCAAATCCCTATATCAAACCCAAAACCCTAATTTTGACCCTAAACCCTAAATCGACTCAACCCTAATTTTGAACCAAACCCTAATTTGAAACCAAACCCCTAATTCTAATCCTATTTTTGACCCAAAACCCTATTTTTAACTCAAAACCTTAATTCAAACCCTAAACTCTAATTTTGATCCAAAACCTAATTTGGACCCAATACCAAAATTTTAACTCAAAACCCAAATTTGACCAGACCATAATTGTGATCCAAACACTAATTTTAACCCAAAACCCTAATTTAACCTATTTTACCAAACCCTATTTTTAACTCAAAACCCTAATTCAAATCCTAAACCCTAATTTTGACTTAAAACCATATTCTTACCCTTTTTTGACGCAAAACTCTTTTAAACTCAAAACCCTAAACCCTAATTTGGACCCTAAACCCTAAATTTGACCCAGAACCCTTATTTGGACCCAAACCGTAATTTTACCCAAAACCCTAATTCTAACCCTATTTTTGACCCAAAACCCTATTTTAAACTCAACCCTATTTCAAACCCTAAACCCTAATTTTGACCCAAAACCCTAATTTTAACCCAGTGCCCTGTTTTTGACCCAAAACCCTATTTTAAACTCAAAACCCTATTTCAAACCCTAAACCCTAACTTATACACTAAACCCAAAATTTGACCCAAAGCCCTAATTAGGACCCTATTTTATACCCAATATTTTAAACTCAAAACCCTATTTCAAACCCTAAACCCTAATTTCGACCATGAACCCAAAATTTGACCCAAAAACTAATTTTTACCCGAAACCATAATTTTAACCCAACACCCTAATTCTAACCTTATTTTTTACCCGAAACCTTATTTTAACTCAAAACCCTAATTCAATCCCAAAACCCTAATTTGACCCAAAGCCCTAATTTTGACCCAAAACCCTATTTTAAACTCAAAACCCTAATTCAAACCCTAAACCCTAATTTTGATCCTAAGCCCTAATTTTAACCCAAAGCCCTAATTTTGACCCGAAACCCAAATTTTAACCCAAAACCCTAATTCTAACCTTATTTTTTACCCAGGACCCTATTTTTAACTCAAAACCCTAATTCAAACCCTAAACCCCTATGTTTGACCCAAAACCCTAATTTTAACCCAAAGCTCTAATTTTGACCCTAAACCCAAAATTGGACCCAAAAACCTAATTTTGACCGGAAACCCTAATTTTCACCCAAAACCCTAATTCTAACCTTATTTTTTTACCAAGAACCCATTTTTTAACTCAAAACCCAAATTCAAACCCTAAACCCAAATTTTGACCCAAAACCCAAATTTTGATCCAAAACCCAAATTTTAACCCCAAAGCCCTAATTTTGACCCAAAACCCTATTTTAAACTCAAAACCCTAATTCAAACCCTAAACCCTAATTTTGATCCTAAACCCTAATTTTAACCGAAGACCATAATTTTGACCCGAAGCCCTAGTTTTAACCCAAAACCCTAATTCTAACCTTATTTTTAACTCAAAACCCTAATTCAAATCCTAAACCCTAATTTTGACCCTAAACCATAATTTTATCCCGAAACCCAAATTTAAACTCAAATCCCTATTTCAAACCTTAAACCCTAATATGGACCCAAAACCGAACTTTTGACCCCAAAACCCTAATTCTAACCCAAAGCCTCTAACCCAAAGCCTAATTCTAACCCTATTTTGACCCAAAACACCATTTTAAACTAAACCTTATTTCAAACCCTAAATCCTAATTCTAACCATATTTTTAACTCAAAACCCTAATTCAAACCCAAAACCCAAATTTTGACCTAAAACCCAAGTTCGGACCAAAAACCCAAATTTTAACCCCAAAGCCCTAATTTTGACCCAAAACCCTATTTTAACATCAAAAGTCTAATTAAAACCCTAAACCCTATTTTTGATCCTAAACCCTAATTTTAACCCGAAACCCTATTTTTGACCCTAAACCTAAAATTTGACCGAAAAGCCTAATTTTGATTCAAAACCCTAATTTTGACCAAACCCTATTTTAAACTCAAAACCCTATTTCAAGCCCTAAACCATAATTTTGAACCTAAACCCTAAATCGACCCAACCCTAATTTTGACCAAAACCTAATGTTAAACCAAACCCTTAATTCTAATCCTATTTTTGACCCAAAACCCTATTTTTAACTCAAAACCTTAATTCAAACCCTAAACTCTAATTTTAACACACCTAATTTGGACCCAATACCCAAATTTTAACACAAAACCCTAATTTTAACGCAAGACACTAATTTTGACCCAAAACCATAATAAAAAACTCTAATTTTGACCCTATACCCTAAATTTGACACAGAACCCTAATTTTGATCCGAAACCCTAATTTTAACTCAAAACCCTAATTCAAATCCTATTTTGACCCAAAACACTATTTTTAACTCAAAACCCTAATTCAAACCCTAAACACTAATTTTGCCTAAAACCATAATTCTAACCCTATTTTTGACACAAAAACCGAATTCAAACCCAAGACCGTAATTTTACCCTAAACCCAAATTCTAACCCTATTTTTGACCCAATCCCCTATTTTAAACTCAAAACCCTATTTCAAACCCTAAACCCTAATTTTAATATGCTAACCTATTTCCCAACCTTTTTCAACCCTAATTTTCCCCCTATTTTACTCAAACCCTAATTCAAACCCTAAACCCTAATTTTGACCCTAAACCCAAAATTTTACCCAAAACCTAATTTTGACCCAAAACCATAATTTAAACCTAAACCCTAATTTTGACCCAAAACCCAAATTTAAACTCAAATCCCTATATCAAACCCTAAACCCTAATTTTGACCCTAAACCCTAAATCTTTCAACCCTAATTTTGAACCGAAACCTAATTTGAAACCAAACCCCTATTCTAATCCTATTTTTAACCCAAAACCCTATTTTTAACGCAAAACCTGAATTCAAACCCTAAACTATAATTTTGATCCAAAACACTAATTTGGACCCAATACCAAAATTTTAACTCAAAACCCAAAATTTGACCCAAACCATAATTGTGATCCAAAACACTAATTTTAACCCAAAACCCTAATTCTAACCCTATTTTTAACTCAAAACCCTAATTCAAATCCTAAACCCTACTTTTGACTTGAAACCATATTCTTACCCTTTTTTGAAGCAAAACTCTTTTAAACTCAAAACCCTAATCCATAATTTGGTCCCTAAACCCTAAATTTTACCCATTACCGTTATTTGGAGCCATACCAGAATTTTACCCAAAACCCTAATTCTAACCCTATTTTTGACCCAAAACCCTATTTTAAACTCAACCCTATTTCAAACCCTAAACCCTAATTTTGACCCAAAACCCTAATTTTAACCCAGTGCCCTGTTTTTGACAAAACCCTATTTTAAACTTAAAACCCTATTTCAAACCCTAAACCCAAAATTTGACCCAAATCCCTAATTAGGACCCTATTTTATACCCAATATTTTAAGCTCAAAACACTATTTCAAACCCTAAACCCTAATGTCGACCATGAACCCAAAATTTGACCCAAAAACTAATTTTTACCCGAAACCCTAATTTTAACCCAAACCCTAATTTACTCAAACCTTATTTTTAACTCAAAACCCTAATTCAATCCCAAAACCCTAATTTGACCCAAAGCCCTAATTTTGACCCAAAACCCTATTTTAAACTCAAAACCCTAATTCAAATCCTAAACCCTAATTTTGATCCTAAGCCCTAATTTTAACCCAAAGCCCTAATTTTGACCCGAAACCCTAATTTTAACCCAAAACCCTAATTCTAACATTAATTTTTACCCAGGACCCTATTTTTAACTCAAAACCCTAATTCAAACCCTAAACCCTATGTTTGACCCAAAACCCTAATTTTAACCCAAAGCTCTCGTTTTGACCCTAAACCCAAAATTTGACCCAAAAACCTAATTTTGACCTAAACCCTAATTTTCACCATAAACCCTAATTCTAACCGTATTTTTAACCCAGAACCCATTTTTTAACTCAAACCACAAATTCAAACCCTAAACCCAAATTTTGACCCAAAACCCAAATTTTTATCCAAAACCCAAATTTTAACCCCAAAGCCCTAATTTTGACCCAAAACCCTATTTTAAACTCAATACCCTAATTCAAACCCTAAACCCTGATTTTGATCCTAAACCCTAATTTTAACCGAAGACCATAATTTTGACCCGAAGCCCTAGTTTTAACCCAAAACCCTAATTCTAACCTTATTTTTAACTCAAAACCCTAATTCAAACCCTAAACCCTAATTTTGACCCTAAACCCTAATTTTGACCCAAAACCCAAATTTAAACTCAAATCCCTATTTCAAACCCTAAACCCTAATTTTGGAACCAAAACCGAACTTTTGACCCCAAAACCCTAATTCTAACCCAAAGCCCTAATTCTAACCCTATTTTTGACCCAAAACACCATTTTAAACTCAACCCTATTTCAAACCCTAAACCCTAATTCTAACCATATTTTTAACTAAAACCCTAATTCAAACCCAAAACCCAAATTTTGACCTAGAACCCAAGTTCCGACCCAAAACCCAAAATTTAAACCCAAAGCCCTAATTTTGACCCAAAACCCTATCTTAAACTCAAAACCCTAATTAAAACCCTAAACCCTAATTTTAACCCGAAACGCTATTTTAAACTCAAATCCCTATTTCAAACCCTAAACCCTAATTTTGACCCTAAACCCTAAATCTGACCCAGAACCCTAATTTTGATCCAAAACCCTAATTTTGACCCGAAACCCTATTTTAAACTCAAATCCCTATTTCAAACCCTAAACCCTAATTTTGACCCTAAACCGTAAATCTGACCCAGAACCCTAATGTTAAACCAAACCCTTAATTCTAATCCTATTTTTGACCCAAAACCCTATTTTTAACTCAAAACCTTAATTCAAACCCTAAACTCTAATTTTAACCCAAAACCCTAATTTGTACCCAATACCCAAATTTTAACCCAAAACTCTAATTTGAACGCAAATCCCTAATTTTGTCCCAAAACCATAATAAAAAACTCTAATTTTGACCCTAAACCCTAAATTTGACACAGAACCCTAATTTTGATCCGAAACCCTAATTTTAACTCAAAACCCTAATTCAAACCCTATTTTGACCCAAAACACTATTTTTAACTCAAAACCCTAATTCAAACCCTAAACCCTAATTTAGACCCAAAACCATAATTCTAACCCTATTTTTGACGCAAAACCCCAATTCAAATCCAAGACCGTAATTTTACCCAAAACCCTAATTCAAACCCTATTTTTGACCCAACCCCCTATTTTAGAGTCAAAACCCTATTTCAAACCCTAAACCACCCCCATTCCCAACCCTTACACCCTATCCCCCTATTTCTCACCCTATTCACCCTAAACCCTAATTTTGACCCTAAACCCAAAATTTTACCCAAAACCTAATTTTGACCCAAAACCATAATTTAAACCAAAACCCTAATATTGACCAAACCCAAATTTAAACTCAAAACCTATTTCAAACCCTAAACCCTAATTTTGACCCTAAACCCTAAATCTGACTCAACCCTAATTTTGACCCGACACCCTAATTTGAAACCAAACCCCTAATTCTAATCCTATTTTTGACCCAAAACCCTATTTTTAACTCAAGACCTTAATTCAAACCCTAAACTCTAATTTTGATCCAAAACCTTAATTTGGACCCATACAAAATTTTAACTCAAAACCAAAATTTGACCCAAAACCATAATTTGATCCAAACACTAATTTTAACCCAAAACCCTAATTTAACCTATTTTACCCTATTTTTAACTCAAAACCCTAATTCAAATCCTAAACCCTATTTTGACTTAAAACCATATTCTTACCCTTTTTTGACGCAATACTCTTTTAACCTCAAAACCCTCAACCATACTTTGGACCCTAAACCCTAAATTTAACCCTTAACCCTTATTTGGAGCCAAACCATAATTTTACCCAAAACCCTAATTCTAACCCTATTTTTGACCCAAAACCCTATTTTAAACTCAACCCTATTTCAAACCCTAAATTTGACCCAAAACCCTAATTTTAACCCAACCCTATTTTTGACCCAAAACCATATTTTAAAATAAAAAACCTTTTTCAAACCCTAAACACTAATTTATACACTAAAACCAAATTTTGACACAAAGCACTAATTAGTACGCTGTTTTATAACAATATATTTTAAACTAAAAACACTATTTCAAAACCTAAACCCTAATTTCGACCATGAACCCAAAATTTGACCCAAAACTAATTTTTACCAAACCCTAATTTTAACCCAAAACCCTAATTCTAACTTTTTTTCAAACCTTATTTTTAACTCAAAATCCTAATTCAATCCAAAAACCCTAATTTGACCCAAATCCCTAATTTTGACCCAAAACCCTATTTTAAACTCAAAACCCTAATTCAAACCCTAAACCCTAGTTTTGATCCGAAGCCCTAATTTTAACCCAAAGCCCTAATTCGACCCTTATTTTTTACCTAGGACCCTATTTTTAACTCAAAACCCTAATTTAAACCCTAAACCCCTATGTTTGACCCCAAACCGTAATTTTAACCCAAAGCTCTAATTTTGACCCTAAACCCAAAATTTGACCCAAAAACCTAATTTTGACCGGAAACCCTAATTTTCACCCTAAACCCTAATTCTAACCGTATTTTTTACCCAGAACCCATTTTTTAACTCAAACCACAAATTCAAACCCTAAACCCAAATTTTGACCCAAAACCCAAATTTTTATCCAAAACCCAAATTTTAACCCCAAAGCCCTAATTTTGACCCAAAACCCTATTTTAAACTCAATACCCTAATTCAAACCCTAAACCCTGATTTTGATCCTAAACCCTAATTTTAACCGAAGACCATAATTTTGACCCGAAGCCCTAGTTTTAACCCAAAACCCTAATTCTAACCTTATTTTTAACTCAAAACCCTAATTCAAACCCTAAACCCTAATTTTGACCCTAAACCCTAATTTTGACCCAAAACCCAAATTTAAACTCAAATCCCTATTTCAAACCCTAAACCCTAATTTGGACCCAAAACCCAACTTTTGACACCAAAACATTCTAACCCAAAGCCTAATTCTAACCCTATTTTTGACCCAAAACACCATTTTAAACTCAACCCTATTTCAAACCCTAAACCCTAATTCTAACCATATTTTTAACTAAAACCCTAATTCAAACCCAAAACCCAAATTTTGACCTAGAACCCAAGTTCCGACCCAAAACCCAAAATTTAAACCCAAAGCCCTAATTTTGACCCAAAACCCTATCTTAAACTCAAAACCCTAATTAAAACCCTAAACCCTAATTTTAACCCGAAACCCTAATTTTAACCCGAAGCCCTAATTTTGACCCTCAACCCAAAATTTGACCCAAAAGCCTAATTTGATCCAAAACCGTAATTTTAACACAAAACCCTAATTTTGACCCGAAACCCTATTTTAAACTCAAATCCCTATTTCAAACCCTAAACCCTAATTTTGACCCTAAACCCTAAATCTGACCCAGAACCCTAATTTTGACCCGAAACCCTAATGTTAAACCAAAACCTTAATTCTAATTCTATTTTTGACCCAAAACCCTATTTTTAACTCAAAACCTTAATTCAAACCCTAAACTCTAATTTTAACACAAAACCCTAATTTGTACCCAATACGCAAATTTTAACCCAAAACCCTAATTTTAACGCAAATCCCTAATTTTGACCCAAAACCATAATAAAAAACTCTAATTTTGTCCCTAAACCCTAAATTTGACACAGAACCCTAATTTTGATCGGAAACCCAAATTTTAACTCAAAACAATTATTCAAACCCTATGTTGACCCAAAACACTATTTTTAACTCAAAACCCTAATTCAAACCCTAAACCCTAATTTTGAACCAAAACCATAATTCTAAACCTATTTTTGACGCAAAACCCTAATTCAAACCCAAGACCGTAATTTTACCCAAAACCCTAATTCAAACCCTATTTTTGACCCAAGCCCCTATTTTAAAGTCAAAACCCTATTTCAAACCCACCCCCCTATTTTCCAAACCTAATTAACTTCATTTGACCTAACCTAATTTCCCAACCCTTTTCCCACCCTCCCAACCCTATTTTAAAGTCAAAACCCTATTTCAAACCCTAAACCCTAATTTTGACCCTGAACCCAAAATTTTACCCAAAAACCTAATTTTGATCCAAAACCATAATTTAAACCAAAACCCTAATACTGACCCGAAACCCTAATTTAAACTCCAATCCCTATTTCAAACCCTAAACCCTAATTTTGACCCTAAACCCTAAATCTGACTCAACCCTAATTTTGACCCGAATCCCTAATTTGAAACCAAACCCCTGATTCTAATCCTATTTTTAACCCAAAACCCTATTTTTAACTCAAAACCTTAATTCAAACCCTAAACTCTAATTTTGATCCAAAACCCTAATTTGGACCCAATACCAAAATTTTAACTCAAAACCCAAAATTTGACCCAGAACCATAATTGTGATCCGAAACACTAATTTTAACCCAAAACCCTAATTCTAACCCTATTTTTAACTCAAAACCCTAATTCAAATCCTAAACCCTACTTTTGACTTGAAACCATATTCTTACCCTTTTTTTGACGCAAAACTCTTTTAAACTCAAAACCCTAAACCATAATTTGGACCCTAAACCCTAAATTTAACCCATAACCCTTATTTGGAGCCAAACCATAATTTTACCCAAAACCCTAATTCTAACCCTATTTTTGACCCAAAACCCTATTTTAAACTCAACCCTATTTCAAACCCTAAATTTGACCCAAAACCCTAATTTTAACCCAGTGCCCAGTTTTTGACCCAAAACCCTATTTTAAACTCAAAACCCTATTTCAAACCCTAAACCCTAACTTATACACTAAACCCAAAATTTGACCCAAAGCCCTAATTAGGACCCTGTTTTATACCCCAATATTTTAAACTCAAAACCCTATTTCAAACCCTAAACCCTAATTTCGACCATGAACCCAAAATTTGACCCAAAAACTAAATTTTACCCGAAACCCTAATTTTAACCCAACACCCTAATTCTAACCTTATTTTTAACTCAAAACCCTAATTCAGTCCCAAAACCCTAATTTGACCCAAAGCCCTAAGTTTGACCCAAAACCCTATTTTAAACTTAAAACCCTAATTAAAACCCTAAACCCTAATTTTGATCCTAAGCCCTAATTTTAACCCAAAGCCCTAATTTTGACCTGAAACCCTAATTTTAACCCAAAACCCTAATTCTAACCTTATTTTTTACACAGGACACAATTATTAACTCAAAACCCTAATTCAAACCCTAAACCCCTATGTTTGACCCAAAACCCTAATTTTAACCCAAAGCTCTAATTTTGACCCTAAACCCAAAATTTGACCCAAAAACCTAATATTGACCGGAAACCCTAATTTTCACCAAAAACCCTAATTCTAACCTTATTTTTACCCAGAACCCATTTTTTAACTCAAAACCCAAATTCAAACCCTAAACCCAAATTTTGACCCAAAACCCAAATTTTTATCCAAAACCCAAATTTTAACCCCAAAGCCCTAATTTTGACCCAAAACCCTATTTTAAACTCAATACCCTAATTCAAACCCTAAACCCTGATTTTGATCCTAAACCCTAATTTTAACCGAAGACCATAATTTTGACCCGAAGCCCTAGTTTTAACCCAAAACCCTAATTCTAACCTTATTTTTAACTCAAAACCCTAATTCAAACCCTAAACCCTAATTTTGACCCTAAACCCTAATTTTGACCCGAAACCCAAATTTAAACTCAAATCCCTATTTCAAACCCTAATCCCTAATTTGGAACCAAAACCGAACTTTTGACCCCAAAACCCTAATTCTAACCCAAAGCCCTAATTCTAACCCAAAGCCTAATTCTAACCCTATTTTTGACCCAAAACACCATTTTAAACTCAACCCTATTTCAAACCCTAAACCCTAATTCTAACCATATTTTTAACTCAAAACCCTAATTCAAACCCAAAACCCAAATTTTGACCTAAAACCCAAGTTCCGACCCAAAACCCAAATTTTAACCCCAAAGCCCTAATTTTGACCCAAAACCCTATTTTAAACTCAAAACCCTTATTAAAACCCTAGATCCTAATTTTGATCCTAAACCCTAATTTTAACCCGAAACCGTAATTTTGACGCAAAGCCCTAATGTTGACCCTAAACCCAAAAATTGACCCAAATGCCTAATTTTGATCCAAAACCCTAATTTTAAAACACAACCCTAATTTTGACCCGAAACCCTATTTTAAACTCAAATCCCTATTTCAAACCCTAAACCCAACCCAGAACCTTAATTTTGACCTGAAACCCTAATGTTAAACCAAAACCTTAATTCTAATTCTATTTTTGACCCAAAACCCTATTTTTAACTCAAAACCTTAATTCAAACCCTAAACTCTAATTTTAACACAAAACCCTAATTTGTACCCAATACGCAAATTTTAACCCAAAACCCTAATTTTAACGCAAATCCCTTTGACCCAAAACCATAATAAAAAACTCTAATTTTGACCCTAAACCCTAAATTTGACACAGAACCCTAATTTTGATCGGAAACTCAAATTTTAACTCAAAACAATAATTCAAACCCTATGTTGACCCAAAACACTATTTTTAACTCAAAACCCTAATTCAAACCCTAAACCCTAATTTTGAACCAAAACCATAATTCTAAACCTATTTTTGACGCAAAACCCTAATTCAAACCCAAGACCGTAATTTTACCCAAAACCCTAATTCAAACCCTATTTTTGACCCAAGCCCCTATTTTAAAGTCAAAACCCTATTTCAAACCCTAAACCCTAATTTTGACCCAAAAAAACCCTAATTCTAACCTTAAACCCCATTTTGACCCTAAACCCTAAATTTTCCCAAAACCTAATTTTACCAAACCCTAAATTTTGACCAAAACCCTATTTTAACCAACCAATCAAACCCTATTTCAAACCCTAAACCCTAATTTTGACCCTGAACCCAAAATTTTACCCAAAAACCTAATTTTTATCCAAAACCATAATTTAAACCAAAACCTTAATACTGACCCGAAACCCTAATTTAAACTCCAATCCCTATTTCAAACCCTAAACCCTAATTTTGACCCTAAACCCTAAATCTGACTCAGAACCCTAATTTTGACCCGAATCCCTAATTTGAAACCAAACCCCTAATTCTAATCCTATTTTTGACCCAAAACCCTATTTTTAACTCAAAACCTTAATTCAAACCCTAAACTCTAATTTTGATCCAAAACCCTAATTTGGACCCAATACCAAAATTTTAACTCAAAACCCAAAATTTGACCCAGAACCATAATTGTGATCCGAAACACTAATTTTAACCCAAAACCCTAATTCTAACCCTATTTTGACCCAAAACCCTATTTTTAACTCAAAACCCTAATTCAAATCCTAAACCCTAATTTTGACTTAAAACCATATTCTTACCCTTTTTTTGACGCAAAACTCTTTTAAACTCAAAACCCTAAACCCTAATTTGGACCCTAAACCCTAAATTTGACCAAAAACCCTTATTTGGACCCAAACCGTAATTTTACCCAAAACCCTAATTCTAACCCTATTTTTGACCCAAAACCCTATTTTAAACTCAACAGTATTTCAAACCCTAAACCCTAATTTTGACCCAAAACCCTAATTTAAACCCAATGCCCTATTTTTGACCCAAAACCCTAATTCAAACCCTAAACCCTATTTCAAACCCTAAACCCTAACTTATACACTAAACCCAAAATTTGACCCAAAGCCCTAATTAGGACCCTATTTTATACCCAATATTTTAAACTCAAAACCCTATTTCAAACCCTAAACCCTAATTTCGACCATGAACCCAAAATTTGACCCAAAAACTAAATTTTACCCGAAACCCTAATTTTAACCCAACACCCTAATTCTAACCTTATTTTTTTCCCGAAACCTTATTTTTAACTCAAAACCCTAATTCAGTCCCAAAACCCTAATTTGACCCAAAGCCCTAAGTTTGACCCAAAACCCTATTTTAAACTTAAAACCCTAATTAAAACCCTAAACCCTAATTTTGATCCTAAGCCCTAATTTTAACCCAAAGCCCTAATTTTGACCTGAAACCCTAATTTTAACCCAAAACCCTAATTCTAACCTTATTTTTTACCCAGGACCCTATTTCTAACCCCAAAGCCCTAATTCAAACCCTAAACCCCTATGTTTGACCCAAAACCCTAATTTTAACCCAAAGCTCTAATTTTGACCCTAAACCCAAAATTTGACCCAAAAACCTAATTTTGACCGGAAACCCTAATTTTCACCCTAAACCCTAATTCTAACCGTATTTTTTACCCAGAACCCATTTTTTAACTCAAACCACAAATTCAAACCCTAAACCCAAATTTTGACCCAAAACCCAAATTTTTATCCAAAACCCAAATTTTAACCCCAAAGCCCTAATTTTGACCCAAAACCCTATTTTAAACTCAATACCCTAATTCAAACCCTAAACCCTGATTTTGATCCTAAACCCTAATTTTAACCGAAGACCATAATTTTGACCCGAAGCCCTAGTTTTAACCCAAAACCCTAATTCTAACCTTATTTTTAACTCAAAACCCTAATTCAAACCCTAAACCCAAATTTTGACCCTAAACACTAATTTTGACCCGAAACCCAATTTAAAAAATCAAAACCCTAATTCAAACCCTAAACCCTAATTTGGACCCAAAACCCAATTTTTGACCCCAAAACCCTAATTCTAACATAAAGCCCTAATTCTAACCCAAAGCCTAATTCTAACCCTATTTTTGACCCAAAACACCATTTTAAACTCAACTCTATTTCAAACCCTAAACCCTAATTCAAACCATATTTTTAACTCAAAACCCTAATTCAAACCCAAAACCCAAATTTTGACCGAAAACCCAAGTTCCGACCCAAAACCCAAATTTTAACCCCAAAGCCCTAATTTTGACCCAAAACCCTATTTTAAACTCAAAACCCTAATTAAAACCCTAAACCCTAATTTTGACCCAAAACCCTATTTTTAACCCTAAAACCCTAATTTTGACCTAAACCCAAAAATTGACCCAAATGCCTAATTTTGATCCAAAACCCTAATTTTAAAACACAACCCTAATTTTGACCCGAAACCCTATTTTAAACTCAAATCCCTATTTCAAACCCTAAACCCTAATTTTGACCTTAAACCCTAAATCTTATCCAGAACCCTAATTTTGACCCGAAACCCTAATGTTAAACCAAAACCTTAATTCTAATCCTATTTTTGACCCAAAACCCTATTTTTAACTCAAAACCTTAATTCAAACCCTAAACTCTAATTTTAACCCGAAACCCTAATTTGGACCCAATACCCAAATTTTAACCCAAAACCCTAATTTTAACGCAAATCCCTAATTTTGACCCAAAACCATAATAAAAAACTCTAATTTTGACCCTAAACCCTAAATTTGACACAGAACCCTAATTTTGATCCGAAACCCTAATTTTAACTCAAAACCCTAATTCAAATCCTATTTTGACCCAAAACACTATTTTTAACTCAAAACCCTAATTCAAACCCTAAACCCTAATTTTGACCCAAAACCATAATTCTAACCCTATTTTTGACGCAAAAACCGAATTCAAACCCAAGACCGTAATTTTACCCTAAACCCTAATTCTAACCCTATTTTTGACCCAAACCCCTATTTTAAACTCAAAACCCTATTTCAAACCCTAAACCCTAATTTTGTCACGAAACCCTAATTCTAACCCTAAACCCTAAATTTGTCCCAAAACCCAAATTTTGACCCAAAACCCTAAATTTTGACCCGAAACCCTATTTTTAACTCAAAACCCTAATTTTGACCCTAAACCCTAATTTTGACCCTAAACCCAAAATCTGACCAAAAAACCTAATTTTGAGCCAAAACCATAATTTAAACCCAGAACCCTAATTTTGACCCAAAACCCTAATTTAAACTCAAATCCCTCTTTCAAACCCTAAACCCTAATTTTGACCCTAAACCCTAATTCTGACTCAGAACCCTAATTTTGACCCGAAACCCTAATTTGAAACCAAACCCCTAATTCTAATCCTATTTTTTACCCAAAACCCTATTTTTAACTCAAAACCTTAATTCAAACCCTAAACTCTAATTTTGATCCAAAACCCTAATTTGGACCCAATACCAAAATTTTAACTCAAAACCAAAAATTTGACCCGAAACCATAATTTGGCCAGAAACACTAATTTTAACCCAAAACTCTAATTCTTACCCTTTTTATGACCCAAACCCTATTTTTAACTCAAAACCCTAATTCAAATCCTAAAC